>JAXGGA010009844.1:0-49578 GCA_038373865.1 Uloborus plumipes
GCAAAATTAACTGTTCTTTTATGAGTCTAAATGTTAAACACTGGATGGATCGTTTCATTTTATTTTTCAATCAATTGTGTCAACAGATATTAATAATATGTTAATCATAGACTTTTAAAATGCCGTTGTGAATTTTTTTTTTACCATAATGAACTCGTTTACATGCCGTTTTTTTTGCGTTTGATGCACTTGGAAAACTGCAATCCCTTTGCATCCGCTACAGAAATCAGACTTTTCGCATTTTTGATGTTTAATACGCTGTTTTAAGAGGAAAATAAATTAAATTTATTTTTATTTTTAATTAAATTCAAAAAAAATTTTTGTTTTGCTTTTTTTCAAAATTGTTTGATTTTCACAAAATTATTTGATTTTTCACAAAATTATTTAGTTTTTCACAAAAAACGGACCCTGTGAAAAATCCTGGACAGACCCCTGCAAACACAATGCAATTTCATCGGAAAAAATAAAAAAATACACCCACTTATATGTAAATACGTTGATTTCTAAAAGTCAGGGGACCTGCCCCCTTCCCCTAAATGACGGGTCTGACTTTAATATATCTAGAGTGAACTGTATTTAATGCTTAAGCAGCAAGAATGTTCCTTTTTATATTTGCAAACACCTTAGTCTTAAGGTTCTACAAATGTTTATACTTGCAGTTGCACACTTTCGCATTGCATCAAGTCACACATGGTGCTTGTTCGACCTCAACTTCCAAATTTAATAACACTGAGTGATTTAGAAGAACTTAATCCTGTATTTGAAAGTATCTCAAGGATATTTGTTGTTGCATCACCATATAGCAATCAAGATAATATAACAGTATTGGTTTTCCCTGATATACAATCGGGTAAGTTTTGTTTTTGTTATATGTTCCTTAAAACAGTAATATACAAAAAGGTAATTAATAGCAATTTCTCATTCTTAAAAATATTTATTATCGTTTTTCCTAATGTAGGAACTGCTTGAAACTTTATTTTTAATTCTGTGTACCTTAAAAGTAAATATTCTGATTGTTATCATAATAATGGTTCTCTGAATCTTTTCAATATGTCTAATTTTGTTTTTCTACATCGTAATTTGAATTAATTTAAATCAAATTCAATCTTTAAACTGTAGGTGAGTTAGAAGTTCTTGTATCGTTCTGGAACACTTTCCTTAACATACAATTTGTCATGCTAATAATTTTCAGTTTATTGTGAGCATATTGAAAAAAATTTTGAGCTAATAATAAAAAATAAATATTTTTAAATTAAATATAAGCATAGGGGATACAATGTATCCTTTTTTTTTTTACTTCTCAGCAGTATAATTATTTTAGCTGCTTATTTACATTGAACATTTTATTTCTTTTAATGTAGGGAATATTGGACAAAGTGAAACAGTTAAGATAACTCACCTGTTTGAAAATGAACAAATTAGAAATTTGTTCTCAAAATTATTGTACATCAAGAAGGAATAATGTATTTTGTGATACAACTTGTATTGAAATATTATTTTTAATTTTTGGCAGTTATTTTGCAGCTTCATAAAAGGCGGAAAATTTTCGCCTCAAAAAACCATGGGGCAAAGTGAAAAATACAAAATTTTGTAACGGAACATTATCCATTTGATGATTTACAGTAATTTTCATCAAATTAATGCGTAAATAAACAAACGAATGAATTATTAATGAAAGAATAAACAAATCATTAATAATTAATTTATTAATATATGGTAAAAGAAATGAGTGAATTAATCAGTAAATGTGTGGGAAAAATTCAAACGTGATTTGGTAAATGAATGTATAAGTAAATAAAATTAACTAGTTCACTTTGCTGCCTCCATTTTGCCTCGCATGCACTTGACAAATTACATTGAACATTTAAACTCAAAACATGCATAATATAAACTAAATAAGGACTGCACTGGACATCGGTAAATCTCAATTAATATTTAAAATGATAATTACAAAAAAATATTTCCTTTTTAATGACAAGAAATATTTTTGGAAAACGGCGAATATTACAACAAAGGTATAAACTTTTGAAAATGACTTGTGTATTTTTTTTTCGTTGATCGGTAGGGTTATTTATTTTTTAACAGGAATCAACTATATGCCTAGGAACTTAGTTAAAATATTGCTAGATAGGTGGCATTGTAAACTGGTAAAATATTTTACCATTTCGCTTTTCCCCGCTATTTCACTTTTCCCCTCATTCCTCTACATATACTCACACGCAGTTTAATATTTCATTATTATTTAATAAGTTATGAGCTAAAGTTGAAATTATATTCAACCTTTTGTATTAATAAATATACAGTCGACGCTTGTTATAACGACCACACGTTATAAAGACCATCCTAATATAACGACCGGTGAGAAAACCCCCCCAACTGTATCCCAATATACTCTATATTCTACCTCTTATAGCGACCACTCGTTATAAAGACCGTTTTCTGTAGGGCGGAGACGGTCGTTATATCGAGCCTCGACTGAATTGTAAAATCCCGAAAGTAACCCCCCTCCCCATCGATTATAACCCCCCTCCCCTTTTTTGGAAAAAAGTGAAATTTCTCTCATTCTGAATATACCGTATAAAAAATCTCAATTATAACCCCCCCCCACCTGAAATTTATCAGTTTAGTTTTGAAAATAGGGTTACAGTTATTTTCAGGATTTTACAGTATATTTTTAATGTAAACTGCTTGAAAAACATTGTGATGTAAGGTTGGCAATGCATCACAATATAGAAATAACGTGGAACTTTGGTTTTACATATTCCGTTTTGTACGTAACGCTGTTTCTGACATCATTTTCTGCTTTTTCCTGAAAAAGGCTAAATTGATAACGATAAAAGATTCTGTCTTTTATGTTTTTCTTTTGCAAGACCTCTGCTTGATTCCTTTTTCAATAACCAGACCAAAATATTTTTTATCTGCAAGACCAATTTTGCCTTTTCCCTCTGGGTACATTTTCTTTTATCACTGATCCGACTAAAAATATAAATTTGTGTTTCCCACTGTACCTACATTTCTGAGCCCCTATATGAATTTATTTATATGATCTTTTTTCAGCTGATACTGCTTTAGCTAAGAAAAGGTTTACACTAGATGGTCAGAACTATACACTTGGTGCTGCTTTCATTACTGACAACTGGGTTACACCTAATATAGTTCTTTTAAAGGATGTTTTTATTATTACTGAAATACCTTTTGGAGTGCTTCATCCTTCTGAAGAGATAATTTTTAGCAAATTTCCAAAAGACATCCAGGAATCTCTTTCTAAAGTAAGTCTATTTTAATGTAGTGTATGTAGAGTCAAATTTTTTTATATTGACATCAGAAAGTCTAATATTTATGGCACTATCCGAAAGTGACATTATAAACGTGGTTGATTTTAGAGTTGCTAATCAAATTATGTGCCATGAAACAAATTGCTTTTAGTGATTTCCAATGGAAACATTATGCATTTATTTCTCAGGTTTTATAAATTTTTTATGCTCTATTTTTAAAGTGTACATAGCTTCAGTAGTCATAAAGTACACTACCAGGGCCTTCCTGTATATTGTTGATTTTCTGATTGATCTCAGTGTTTGTTACTTTTTCTCTAGTTTTGTAAGTTTAGTTTTTTTTTATATATTCAGTGTGTTAAATATGCTTAGAGAGAACTTAAAAATATCTCTGATTTGTAATGTTTGCTAGCATTTTTTTAATTTTTATTTCTATATCGAACTATTATTACTATAAATTTTTATTAATCTTGATAATAAAACTAAACTTATTTTGAAATTCCCCTTTTAGTCTTTCTCAATTTCAGTGATTATAATGTTTAATTAAGAATACATTCACATAATAATAGAGTTTTTTACTATTGAATACATTTTATTTTTAGGTATTTTTTCATGAAGAAAAAAATTTAGCAGTTCTTACATTAAGTAATACAAAAAGTTTGAGCTCTGTTATCAAGTTGAATAATATAACTTTTGAGAAAAAAGTATCAACAATTGTCCCTGCTCATTTAATAATTGAATTGCCATCAGTAAGTATGTTTTGAAATTATTTAAGTTATCCCTTTGTATAAAAATTGAAAGTGTTTTTGATCTTAAATAAAGCTTATGTTGTATGTATCTATAGTGTTCCTTTTTAACCTGCAAGCTCTTTATTTTCTCAGCCATTCGTCCTAAATGTATACTTCCAATTGTAAAAATGCTCAAAATGAAGTGTTATCTTAAGATGTTAGCTGTTTGAAGTGAAAAATAAAAATTAGTATTTAAATATGTAGATGTTTAAAGCAAATATCATCAAAGATCAAAAACAAATTGCTAGAACAATATTTTTGTTACAAAAAATAATATGATTAAAATCAAGAAAATAATATACCTACGTAAAAGTAGGATTTAAATGTTTTTCATCCTTTGCAGCCACTGTTATGGTTACTTAATTTAAATGTGGTCTTTAGTGGCAAAAAGATTTCTCACCTCTGATCTATACAAATGATGTTAGATAACATGTTATTTATTGTAATAAAGTAACTAGTGCTCCTATTAATTTCTATGTGAATAATTTTTATACAAATACAAATATACAAATACAAATGTGGCGACCAGCAGCAGGCTCAGGGCCCAACTTGGCTGGTCCTAGTCAAATTAAAGACCCCAATGAAGATCAATGGCCCTCTTAAAGCCATCTACTCCATTGCTCTTTACCGCCTCTTCCGGTAAGCTGTTCCAAGTTCCCACTACCCTGCTGAAATAGTAATTTTTTCGAATTTCCAGGTTCGCCTGAGGTTTAAACAGCTTAAAACAATGACCCCTTGTCCTGCTTTCCTTGCAAAACTCCAACCCTGCAACATCATTCATTTTAATAAATTTAAATAACTGAATCATGTCCCCTCTGGTACTCCTTTGCTCAAGACTATACATATTAAGCATTCTAAGTCTGGAATCATAGTCTAAATTAGAAAATCCATTTACTAACCTTGTAGCCCTTCTTTGTACCCTTTCCAATAAATTAATGTCTTTCTTCAGATAAGGAGACCAAAACTGAACAGCATACTCCAAATGAGGTCTTAACAAACTTCTATATAGAGGCAGAAGAACCTTCTTAGATTTGTTTGAAATAGATCTATTAATAAACCCAAGCATCCTATTGGCTTTGTTACTAGCTATGCTGCACTGTTGACTGGACTTGAAATCCTGATTTATTAAGACACCTAGATCCATAACATTATCTGCCCTACTAATGACTGAACCCTGTAAATAATAGCTTGTATGCTTATTTCCATGACTGAAATGCAGCACTTGACATTTCCCAACATTAACTGCCATACCCCACTTGTCTGCCCATTTAGTAATATGATCCAAATCCTGTTGCAGCTGATTTATTTGTTCGTCATTTTCTACAACCCCCATAAGTTTGACATCATCGGCAAAACAATTCATGTTTCCAGAAACATTTTCATGAATGTCATTCATAAAAATAATAAACAAAAGGGGACCTAAAACTGATCCTTGGGGAACCCCACTTAAAACCTCACTCCATTTAGAATAGTTACCCCTAACAACTACTCTTTGTTTCCTTCCTGTCAGCCAATTCCTAACCCAAACTAGAATTTTACCTCCTACCCCTATACCAGCTAATTTGCTGAGTAATAATACCTTTTATTTGTCCCTTTAGTAGTAGAGGGGAAAAATAGAAAATGTAATTACTTTATATTCCTTTGAAACAACTTTTCTCTCTTTAAATAAAAATTATTAGCATTTAATATCTTTTTAATTTTAGTGCTTACTTTAGGTAGTTTTCGTGCTTGTTTGCATGCATATTTGAATATATTTTTTCCCATATATTCCTGGCTGTAAGAGTTAATTTTAAAACTATTCATGAAAATTTTCAATTTCATGAAAACATTTTCTAGGGTGCATAAATCCCTTTGCTGAGTACACCACTGCTACTGTATATTTATCATCAAATTTTCAGGAAGCTTTGAAAAAAAAATCATAATTTCCAGTTAAAATATCTAAAATCTAATATGTAACTTTAGTTTTTCAAGTCAGTTGTTCTATTTTTTTTTCATATGCATTGAAATTCATTATGCAAAGAAAGAAAGTTTGTGAAAGAAGCTGTATGAGTATTCTCAGTGCTTTTTACTATAGTTTAAGAAACTTGTTTTAATACTGGATTGGTCCGCTTACAAAGACAGCCTTAGAGTTTTCCGTTTTAGAAGGGGTGGGGGTTACTACTGCATTTTTGGACATAATTAGGGGGTGGTAATTACCCCATGATATTAACCCCTATCCTCTGGATTTGTGTCTGCCCTTTTGTTGAATAGCATCTGTGGCTCTCACCATTATTGATATATCACTGATAATTGTTTTGTATGTTAAAAATGGCTTACGTAGATTTGTAAAAGACAATTAGCATTTTATTAAAGTTAAGGATATTGATTTTTTTTCTAGGACCATGAAGATATATCTGCTAGTCGATTTATAGATAATGAAGTAAGTTAACAGTATTGAATCTTTTCTCCATAAATACTTTAAAGTAATTCTCAATGTTTGAGTTTTTTGAAATTGCATCACATTTTTTCAGGAATTACGTTATTCTCTACGCTCCCTAGAAAAACATGCACCATGGGTTCAACATGTTTATATTATTACTAATGGACAAATACCGTATTGGCTAAATTTAGACAATCCATGGATTACTATAGTTACTCATGAAGTAAGATATTTTGATTGCATGCATTACATTTTGAAAATTTATTGGAAAAATCTTTTTGTTAGTTTTTTGTGTGGTATTGCTTTTACAAATTTTAAAATCAAACATTTTAGCATTCTATGTAATAAGTTCATTGTAATCTCCTCTCAATATTCATTGTCTTTTCTTCACTTGTCCGTGCCTGCTTGTTTAATTTCAAAAGAATATTTCATCTTGTTGTAAATATGAATCTCAAGAACTGTTACACTTTTTTTTTCCTTTTTTCAAGATCAAATAACTGTTACATCAATTTCCTGTTTGCCTTTTTAAGAAGTTTTCAAAATATGCATCAAACTATTTGTACTTATATTTCAGTTCACAAATCAATTCCAAGTTATATGGTATTTTAGCTTTGCTTCTTAAAGCATCATTTGTCAACCTTTTTAATTTTAACCATTCCTATAAAAACCAAGGAATTACATTAAAAAAACTTACAACTCTTGGTCATATTGTTTTATTTGTTTAAAATTCATCAAATCATGTTTCTAACATAGTTTATCACCCGCGCTAAGAAATTAAATATAGCAAAAAATAGCCAGCTGACTTAGTATTATTAATTCCGGTAGAAAGTGATTGTTTATTTCTATTCACAAGTTTCATCTTACTATATTGTTATTACTTTATTGGTATTGAATTTTGTAACATTTGATTATAAGCTGCCCTGCTAAAAAAACTTAATGATGTAAATGAAATTTAAACCAATTTGAGAATCAGTCGGCACCTTCTGCTCTTATCCCCCCCCCCTTCAATTTCATTGAATAGCTTCTACAAAAATAATCCCACGCAATGTGATTTGTGTGCTAAACTTCACTGAAAATTCTGAACAAGTTTTTAGCATAAAAATTTTCAAATTATATTAATAACTTCAAGACTTAGTAAAAATTAACTCTCTTTGAAACTTTGACATAGGTAATTATGCCATGGGTGTACAGTGCTGTTTAGAAAAAAGTAAAATTTGCAAATGTTTTGATCAATTGTTTCATTTCAGTTTAAAAAAAAAATCTCTATTTGCTCTTGATTTTATTTATTTATTTTTTCAAGTATTTCATTCATCCTTATTATTGAATCTGTAGCTTAAATATAAATTGATTTGTGTCTTTCTGGAAAATGTCCTTGAAAGTATTTGTCAGGACATTTAACAAGATGTGATACATAATCTTTATACTTCTTTTTTATATAACAAGTACCTGTCTGCATTAAATAACTGATACAAACCAATAGAGTATTTTCATTATGGGAGATTTTCATTGACATAGCTGGTGTTATAAGCTGATAGTTTAAAAACTTTGCTCAGTAAAATTTTTATATGTTTACCTTTTTTTTGTGATCAAATTGGAATCTCTCCTTATGTTGACTTGACTGTGCCCCACATATTGAGAAATTATGGCTCAAAGGTGTATTTTTGCTGTTTATCTCATTTTTTCCTCACTTTTCTGTCTAGGAGATCTTTCCTAATAAAAGTCATTTACCAACCTTCAGCTCTCCAGCCATTGAATGTCATTTGCATAGAATTCCACACCTATCAAGCAAATTTTTGTATTTGAACGATGATGTGATGTTTGGCAAACCTGTTTGGCCTGAAGATTTCTACACTCATACAAAAGGTCAAAAGGTAGTAGTAATTTTACCTGCAGTTCTGCAGTTGCATTCATAAATATATTTTTGCTCATGTCATTTCAAATTTATGCATCTTACTGTGCGTAATATGAAAGGATTCATTTTCAAAGATTTTTTAAATTAATTTTCTGTAATATTTTGCATTCAAAAGCTTTTTATTTTTAGACAAATATGTAAAGTTTTGTTTCTAACTTCTGACTTACAGTCTTAAAAAAAAGTTGATTCCAGTTTCTAGATTATTTGAACATTGCTTTTAGTATGTAGAATTCAATTGAGTACTTTTATAAATTGAAGCATGTATATGAAGAAACTATAGACAAAGATTTACATACCTGTATAGATGAATTATTTTCAAGAAAAAAAAAGATTAACGTTAAAACTCTTAAGCCATGCTAATTTTTTTGTTTAAGTTTGTATGTTTTTGAACAGTGTGTGTCTGAATACAGTTATGATTGACAAAACATTTTAAAATACAGGTTATGCTCTTTTGCATCAAAATAATTGGAGTTTTATTAACTCAACTAAACCGATTATAAAACTTTAACCTTTATTTTTGAGTTGTTAAAATTTTTAAACTTTTAGAATCGCCAATTTTGTTTTTCGCTTAATATTCTTGTAATAAGGTTAAACTGCAAATAATTAGTTGAATGGCTTCCCCGAAATATTAACTGAAAAAATTCTTCATGAATTTCCAAAACATGTGCTGCGTGACACAAAAAGGGATTAAAAAAAATCATATATTTTATGTTTTAAAAAGTATTTATTATTTTTTCAAGATTTTGCAGTTTTCTTGAATACTGTCTCTAGTTTGTTTTTCTCATTTTTGTTTAGGTGTATCTCTCTTGGCCAGTCCCTAACTGTGCTGAGGGGTGCCCGTCATCATGGATTAGAGATGGCTATTGTGATAAACCCTGCAATAATTCTCAGTGCCAGTGGGATGGTGGTGACTGTTCACCTGACAACCCTAACATTCCTCTTCACGGATTTGGAGCCGATCAAGATAGCTCTGTAACACACTTATTTCTAGCAAAACCAGCTAAAGGTATTATTCTCATAGATTAATATCTCAAAGTTTGTAACTGTAATGTTACAGTCGAATCCCGTTTTATTGAAGTAGGTGAGACCAACAAAATAATTTCACTGCAACAGGATTTTATTGCACCAATATTACAAATGTGCAGGTTCGTGGAGAGGTCAGGAGGCCCTTAAAGCGGGGCCTAAAAAATTAATATTAGATAAGTTAAGAATCTTCCTTTTTTTAAAGTTATGTTACTTTTTTTTAACTTAGCCGTTTAGGATCTGAAATTAATTGCAAATGTTAAATGCTCTGCATTACATACGAGAAATTCTATAAGTCCCTTTTCTTAGAATCTACTGTTGGCATATCTCTCACCTGTTGGAGCTTATATGTAGAAGTTAAGAAATACTTCCCCATTTCCTTAGCTTTTCAACTTTTCTTGGAACATAATTTGAAAAGTTTTCGACCTTGGTATGTGTAACCTTGATGGTTGAAACGTGCTCTAAATAACTTCTCCTGATCAGTAATTTAATAAATATTTCATACAAGGCTATATTGAGGGAATGACCAAATAAACGCCTGCGGACCTTGTCAGGCCAGATTGGCTGGTCAGCGATTGCCGATTGCCCTTGAGCTGAGAGGTGGGGGGGGGGGGATAAGGTGGATATAGAACTCTTTCAGGGGGGGGCGATTGATTTTATTACGTATCTTTTACTACATATCTGGGTTTACAAATCTTGACCTCATATATCTCTTGCTTTAAGTTTGAAACGTATCCTGAGGAAAGCCTCAAATCTCCCTGCTATCATCAAGGATAGTCTAAAATGTTTTTTTTTTATTTTCATTATTGAAAATTCACCAGTGGTGATTTCCTCAATTTAGGGGCTCAACTTTTTTGCCGAGGAAAGGTTTTACAGATTTTCAATTTCTTTTTAATTAAGCGTTATTATTTTTTCCAGGATCACAATCTTGCAACAGTTTTATACTAGTAGCCCAGAGAGCCAGAATAAAGTCGGCTGGGGCCCAGGATAATTCTGGAGTCCCTCCCCCCTCCCCATGAGTTTACATTTCTCTGAATTTGCCCTGTACCCGTAATTTGAGTTCCAGAGAACTTGATCTGTTAATTTTCTTTATGAGGGAGGGAGGGGGTGATTTATTGAGATTGAATATTTATGCAGATCATAAAATCATTTAGAGTAATAGTGAAGCATGTGGGTCAAATATGCCCCAATTCATCTATGTTAGTTTATTTAGCTTAAAATACTGCCATTGCTGCACTCTGCTGCAAAGTTAGAGGTTATAGTTTCCTTTTTTTTCCCCTCCCTTTATTTATTTTTTTTTTTCTTTCCTCTTTTTTTTTTTACAAAATCAATTGGCAGCTGTACACAGATAATTGAAGGGGCAAGTGGGTAAAAGTGATATGTGACAGTTTTTTAAATTTCTAGAAAAAGCTTACAAAAAAAATGTTGTATTATTTTTTAAATGGATTTTTCTCAACGGGTAAAATGGGGTCATATTCTTAGTTACCAACCATTTCTGTGACTAAGGGGACATGATACTGATGGACTTATCACCTTCATCCATGGTAAAAAGTAAGTTTCAAAATTTGTCACATATCACCTTTATCCACTTGCTCCTTCAGTTGCATCATCCAATAATTTTGAAATTACAGTTTGAAAACTTTCTGAAGTCTTTCTTCCCACATTGTAATATCCTATGCCATACTTTAAGTTGTGGAAAGCTTGTTGTGCTGTGGAATAAAAATGGGGAGCTTATATATGCTTTAAAAATTAATTTTTTGTTTCAAAGTTACTCTACTTTTATCAAAATAATCTATTTTGTATCACATTTGTCACATGCTTGAAAGTTACCCTAAGTTTGCAGGATTAAATAAATAGATAAATACTTCCATGCATAAAAATAAAAGCATATAAAACAACGTTGAAAGCACAAATACATAGGAATACTGCAATGTCCCTGTGCATTTGTGCTTTTCAGCTTTGTTTTATATGCTTTTATTTGCAGGATTAATTTGAACTAGGAATGAATCTGCTATAATTGTTTTGCAATTTTTATAATTTTAATTTTTAATGACTGTACAATACTTTGTTAGTTTTGTACAAATAAATGTAATGGCTTCTCCATTAAAAGTTATGTGGGGCAATTTAAAGTAAGGAAAAAAAATGTGAATCAAAGTTGCACTTATTTTTTTTTTCTTTTTGAACTTGATTGATTAGTTCCAGCGCTTGTTCAGGGGCGTTACTTTTGAATTTTTCCAGGGGAGGAGCAAAGGGTGTATACACAATGTAAAATTACCAGAAAATAGCAAAAACTACGCCTACTTACATGTAAATACATTGATTTCCCAAAGTCAGGGAGGGGCAATTGACCTCCCCCCCCCCTGAACCCCGAAATGACCATTGATTAAACAAGCTTTGGAAAAGTGAAAAAGTTTAAGTTTAACAGCAGTATGGAAAATCGGATTAAACGGTCTGACCCAATACTGTCAAAGTTTTAATGTCATTATAATGTCTATAATTTGGCATCGTATTTTAACTCAAATTGATTACAAAACTAAATTATTACAGATAGAGAAGCAACACTAGATCTTGAAGTGGAAGAAATCAATTGCCTCACTGAAGAGATGAAAGAAATATGTTGGCAGTGGGAATGTATTTTGACAGAGGCAAAAATTGTTGCTCAGAATATATTTGATGATACACCAACAGAAACGGAAATTCTGGGGAAAGGGATTAAAAAAAGGAAAAGATTTGCCAATGAAATGGAAGATTTTAATAACGATTTGCAAGATGATGAACCATACCGAGTCAATATGTTTTACAAAGTAATTGATTCTGTCATTGCTGGCCTCACTTATCGATTTTGTGGCACAAAAGAACTTTCAGAAACATTTAGTTTCTTATGGAAGTGCATATTGACTTGATTAAAGAATGATGCTTTTGCGAAAATTTATAAAAGTGACATAAGTTCAGAAATTGGCAAAGAAATGATTTATCTGAAATCTATTCACAAGTCAAACATAGCACCAGTGTTGCTGAAGCCTTTGTAGCGGTTGAATGTAAAAAAAAAAACAAACTAAAACTGGAAACATTGTTTCTTAATGTACGCACAGCAATTAGAATAGTTTGCATCTTACCTATTTAATTGCTGAGGCAGAAATATCGTTCAGTAAATTAAAAATTATTAAAAACTTTCTACGGTCAATGATGGGCCAAGAAAGGCTAAGTAGACTTGCTTTCTAACAAGTCTGAATTAGCAATGAGCTTGAGCTTTGAAAACATTATCTCTGAATTTGCTTCTAAAAAATCTAGAAAATGTCTGCTGTAATCTTTGGGGCTGGGAACCTGAGAGATACCCATATTTAGGCTTGTGAACCTGATGGATAACTTCATTTAGGCTTGGGATCCTAAGACAAAGAAACCCACCCGTGGCTAGCCTTGCCTGGCTATCGGGCGTGGCCCCTAGGTGATATGGTTACCAGTGTACAAGACTGGTAGTGGTTTAGCTTTAATGGACCAAAGCAAGGGATTATTTGATTTGAGGAACAATCTCTATCTCTACTAATAATAAAGCTGAAGGTGGGTCTGTCTTTCTTTCTGTCTGTTACGCGCGTAGCGCCAAAACCGTTTGGTCGATTTTCATGCCACTTGGCACAAAATTAGTTTGTAGCATGTAGTTTTGCACCTCGAAGCGATTTTTCGAAAATTCCATTTCGTTCTTTTTCTATTCGAATTCTTAGCGGAAATTCGATAAAATAGGGAAGAAATATTTCATACACATTTTCAAGTCTTATGTCATTCGAAAGCTTGAAATTTTCTGCACAAAATGACATTTTTTCGAAGTTTCTACGATCATCAGGAGAGCTGTAACAATTGTTTTAAGAATCCCGGAATTCAAGGCTTACCTTCAGTAAAGCAAGCCAAACGATTCTAAATGTAATAGCTCGAGGATAAAATTTGTTTGAAAAGAGAGATGAAATGAATTATTTTATCAACGGAAATCAACTTTTCATGTTGTTACCATGGTTACGTGTTCATACTTATTTTTGTTTCGTTCTTTTTCCAGCGTTGCCAGACGTAGTATTTTTGATACTACGGTTGTATTTTTTCGGCCCAAATAAGGAGCGTAGTATTTTTCTGGCAACCCTGTTTCCAATATACTTTAATGACTTAATTAAAAGATTTGGCGTTTTTTTTTTTTTTTTTTCATTTGCATAGATTTCGCATTTTAGCAATATTGATTTTGGCAACGTTTGGAAACAGTAGTATTTTGTAGTATTTTTTAGAGGAGGTGTAGTATTTTTCTGTTTCAATTCTCCGGCATCCCTGTCTTTTTCCCGGTGAAAATGTGCTTTGGGACCCTACTTGGCGCGTTTTCAAAAAGTCACCAAATGGCGCGTTTTTACGTGTCTCGCGGAATAGAAAGCTCCGAGAGAAACTACGCAAAACAGTCAGGGTTACCACGCTTGGCACGCCTATCGCCCATTTAGCGAGAAAAGGGTACCTAAAGCACAGATTAACCAAATATCGTATCAATTGCGATATTGCATCGTTCTTTTTAAAGTGTTTCATTTCGGAAAATGTATTGTTTTGTTTTTTAAGCTAGGAAAGAAAACTTTCTTCTTCTTTTAAACTTTGGTAAGATTTCTGTTAGTTTCTGTGAGCAACAAAATTGTTCTTATTTTCTCTTTTGACTTATTTTTGTGCATCTGCCCTTGGGGTTGCATTCGAATGTTCCAAGGGGGTGTTTTACCCCTTTTGTGGAGTAAATCAGTGTTCATTTCAATGCAGACAAAAGTGATATGAATTGGCATGACCACTTGGCGTTATATCGCCAAGCTTTTGGTTGCCAAGTATTTGCCGCCATTTTGGCGACATATCACCAAGTTCGCGAAAAAAAATGTTTTCTTTTTTTTATTTGGACTCAATTTGGCGCTATTGGCAATATTTTGCGAAAAATCCACTGATTGATGTTAAAATCGGCGATATTTAGGGGATTAATCATTGTAAAACATTTTTTTTGCATTGTTTTGTGGCAAACTAGGGATATAAATGTTTGAACTGTTATCTTGCTCACTCCAAGCACTATTTTAGCACTTAAGGCATCTTCTAAGAAATTTACACGTAAAATTAAGTAGCGTGGCATCCATACCAGATTTTTATATCATACTTTGAAGGAATTATAGTTGAATTACAACTAAAATTGAGCATTTTTTCTGCTATATCAATTATTTTACAAATGAACTTTTAATTTTATACCACGGGCATTCCGTGCGGGTACCGCTAGTCTTGAATATTCTCACTCAGGAATTTCCTATTGAAGCCTTTTGAGAAATTATTCGCAGAATTAAATTTTATGTTTTTAAATCCGTATGCAAGAAACACTTATTTAGAAAATTCACAGCAGATTCAAATATTGTTCATTAATAAATATTGCATTTTACACGATACAATATTCGTATTGTGTATGTGTCGTATTGTATCAAAATAGTGCATAATGTCCTGGCGGTTTGTCATAAAGTAGCAGGAGGCAATTGCTTAGTAAATTATTATGAAATTTATGTAATCTATCGCACTTCACTTTAAATTAAATTCTAATTATTATTCAATAAAACTTATTCAATAAAAATTTATTCCAGCTTATGATTTTAGTTGTTTATAACAGAGAAGAACAGAACATCTCATTTTTTCATGATCAGACTTTAATAAATAGTAATGTAAAATAGTAGATTAGAAATTAAAGATTTTAACGCAGGTAATGTGAGGTAATTTAGCGTAAATGTTATGGTTTATTAGAAGAACACATTTTACGTAAATTTTTAACACAATTTAAAAAATTTTATTACTACATCTGTTGGTACTAGTAAAATAAAATTCTTATCAGTTTTGCTTTTCAGATTATTGTAATGAAGACTGTGCAAATAACTGGTTGGCCGACAGATACTGTGATAAGGTACTTTTGGCAAATCAAATATCTTCATAAAAAAATTTAGATTCAAAAAAAATATATATATATAAAATTAATAAATGAAAATCTTTTGTGTGAAAATCTATTCAAATGGATGAAAAGTACCATTTGTTATTCTCACAGAATTTAATTATATTTAAGAATTTTTAAGTGTGCATTTGCATCATTTTATTTCTTACTTTTATAAACACAGTAGTTTAATTCATCTGTTATACTAACCTAGAATTTACTCTTATCATTTTGAACACTAAAACATTGACATTTCTCAACTCTTTGAGGCAATGAACCTAAATTTCCTGAACTGAGAGTAGGTGAATATAGTGAATTCTCTATTTTAATCATATTATAACCAAGAGCGTGTTGAGTATTTAGGTTTGATTTAACTACAGGACTCCTAAATGACATTGATTTTGTTGGTGCACATGCAATTAAAAGTAAGGACCCTGCTCCACATCAGCGGAAAACGTGACCGAAACCGAAAATCTGGGTACTTTCCATAGGAACACTAGTTAATCCATTTTACGTTTCTGCTTTATTTTTCTGCTTTACGTCAATGTGGAGCAGGGCCCTAAGAGTTTCTTTTTTTGCTGCTCCATAATATCTGGAGGGGGGGGGGGCGTAATAGTTTACCCATTCTGAAGCCATAAGCAGGCTCAAAACCTGAATTTTATTTTCATGCGATATTTTTTTGCATTTAAGTAATTGAAGAATGCATACATAATCTACAACAAATGGAAGGCAATACAATTGATTCTTCTTCGAACTATTTCAGAAAATTTAATGGATGTTTTAATTTTGAATCAATTTAAAAATTTTGGATTAAAATTTTATTAACTGTCCATCTGATATTTTAAAAACTCAAGTTTATTTCATGATAGAAGTTATTTTAAACAAAAAGTATTCTTTGTTTTTCAAAACCAAACGATCTTATTTCTTTGTCAGCATTTGGACTAAATTAGAAATTTAATAGTTACAGAAAGACAAGCAATTGACATTTTAAAGTAAATTCAAATGTAGTTTAGATGTATTTTAAATATTGCTTGTTTTGTCTCTGTTTAAATGCATGTGGTTATTTTCGAAGATTTTAAGTCTCTTGTTTAACCCTTGTTATACCCTGAAAAATAAATGTTATTACCGTACAACTTTCTTTTATTTATTTTTTATGAAGCACATTTCATCAACATAACTTTATTGTAATGATTGTTTGTTACTTAACCGTTATTTTTTAGGCATGCAATATTAGAGAGTGTGGATATGATGCTGCTGACTGTGGAGTAGAAAACTTTGATAAATTGCCTCAAATAAATCTTTTAGCAAATAAATCTTTCTATTTCTTACCAGAAGGTAAGATTGTTGAAAATATTCTTTCATTTATTTATGATTTTTTCCCTATGTCGTAAACAGGTTATTAATAGAAGCTAAGCCTTAATTTTTCTTATTCTAAAAGCTCAAAATTTGGGCATAAAAATATGACAAAAAATTGCATAATTGCTCTTATTTACAAGTTGCAATCGTATAGGTAGTAATCTAAAACAGAATCATCGTCAAATGTTTCTGAAAAAGACACTACAAAAATTTCTTATTTCAATTTAGTGCCATCAGTTTTTATGATGGTTTTAATACAGTAATATGAACAGTATCACACATAATGCAGAATAAAAATTTTATCAGTGTGTAAATATTAAATATTGTTTTTGTATATTCTCTTTTAATTTTATGTTAAAACTTTTAAAGAAAAGTTGTATGTTTATAACTTTTATCACAAAATAATTGTTTTTTGTCTACAACTATTTTTTTATTTCCCTAATGAAAATAATTATCAAGGTATATTTTAAGTAGTTTAAAAGCTTGTTAGTTTGAAAAGAAGCTTAAAGAACTACTTTACATAACATTAATGGAACTAAAATTAACATTATTAGTAATTTAGTAGGGTTGGTTCGGGTAAGTGGGCCACCCACCGAAAACTGAAATACGCATATGGTTTTGTACTTTTTTATACTGATCATGTTATAAGTATAAAAAAGTACAAAATCTTAGTGATTGGTTTGCTTTTTTTGGGGGGTTTCCTGGAATTTTTTTTTAGATCATATAACTTATGTCAAAGAAATTTCCAAAAAAATTTTTTTTTTTTTTGCGAGTTCAAGCAACATTTTTCAATGAAGTATTTCAAGGTTAGTTTTTACATTTTTTTCTGTGTTTATTAAGTTTTCTTGTAGAGTTTGACATGAAATACACATTGCAATATGAATTTTTGCGCAAAGTATTATTAATAAGTGTTTAAGGGGAGGGGTCCCACTTACCATGTAGTTTTTCCCTATTAGGGTAAGTGGGTCCCCTCACTATCGGGTAAGTGGGTCCCCTCACTATAGGGTAAGTGGGTCCCCTTTATATGGGATAAGTGGGTTCCCTAAATATATGGTAAGTAATAATAATGATGATTTCAAAATGAAAAGCAGTTCTGATGAAGCAATTTCTAAGATGAAATGAAAGATAATGATGCAGACCTAGATGGTTCAGCTACAAAAACTGCAAAAGCTGGTAACTATGTATTTGGGGAAACTTGCATCAAAGAAAACCATAAAATATTATGAAGTTCTAACTTTAGAATATTATACAAATGAAAAAAAAAAAATACTGCTAAATTTGATAGAAAGAATAGCTATACTTTTTATTGGTTTGAAGTAAGTGATGTTAGAAATATAACTGAGAATGAAATGATAATGTTTCTTCCACAGCAAACTTTAAATAGACACTGCAATTAAGTGTTTCTACCTTTTTAAATCTATATATGTATATTTTATTTTACTAAAATTGATCTTAATTGACTCTATTATGTTTATTCAACACTAATTTATATGTAAAAGCAAAAAATATGCTTAACGGCTTTTAATAAATTTCACAGTCATTTTTTTCATATTCCGCTTTATAATTTACTGTCATACACATTTAAATGTAAGAGTTTTACAAAAAAATATTTCCTGCCAACATTTTACATACTTTATCAGGTAGGACCCATAAATCCCTTTTTAGATATACTCACTTTAAATATAAATAAATGGGGGGTGGCCACTTACCCCTTCTTAGGGGGTAAATGGGTCCCCCATGTCATTTTTTAAAGAATACGACAGTTAAAAACACTCAAAACATTTTTTTAGGAAATAATGCTGAACTTGTGTTTATTAATAATGTCCAAGATAAAATAAGTCAGCAAGTTTGAACTGTTTTGCTTTAAAGTTGCTGTATAAGGCTTTAAAAACAAACTGTTCTAAAAAGGGGAACCACTTGCCCTAATTTATTTATAGGACTAAATAAAAAAGGGGGGGGGGAGCTATGATATTTACAAAAGTATTACAACTATAGTTATCGTGTAGTTTATGTAATTGGTGCTACACATCTTAAATTATCCTATAACGAATGTACAATTCATATACTCTTTTGTCTTAAAAAGATGGATAGAAGAAAAGTTTAGTACTGTAGTTGAAAAAAAAAAATGTTTAGGGGACTCATCAAGAGAAAATGTTTGAAACCAATATGCATTGCACTTGGTCTGTTTTTACAATACAAAACCAAATATTTTGGGAGATGGTGATTTTTTTCTTTCTTTTTTTTTTTTTTTTTAACAAAAGAAGCAAAATGTTATTGTTACTGTTAAGTTTATTTTTTGCCAATATTTTTTTTTTCTTTTAATGATACCTATTCTGATGAAGTTTGATGACGTATTAAGGAAGTTAAAAAACACACATCAGAAATAATATCTTGATAGCATTTAAAATTGAATAAACATAAAATGTTTGATAATGAGGTTTTATGAAAAATGTACATTTGCAGTATTATGTAGCATATTGAATTTTCATACTGATAGTTTAATACTCATTTTGATGCATTACAAATAATTTTACAGGTGAAAATGTTGGTTTCTTCAATTTGACTGGTTTCCTGCATCAAAACTATACTATCACAGAGGGCTTTTATAGTGAAAATTCTGTGATTCGATCATTAGCTATTTCTCTGAAATATTCCGTTATTGGAATTGTTTTGTATCCCAACTGTAATGCTACAAATATAACTATTACAATAAATGGTGAACATGAAGAAAAGCATTATGAAGTAAGTTCAAGTAAATGTCTGAATCGTATCTTTTGTTTCTAGAAAGGCAAGACCAGTCATTTTAATTGTAAAAAAATTAAAATACTATCAAAAATTTTTGCTTACTACTAATTCCTTTGATGTGCTTTGATTTTGTCTAAATCTCTAAATACTGGGGAACTTTTCCTGCAAAAAAAATATTGATTTAGCTTATTTTTTGTTAAAAACATTTTCGAGCACACCTAAAACGACTGATAATGGGCATAATGTCCCTGGTTTCCTTTTGTTTATATTTTTATTGAATTATTATGTATGAAAAGCAGGAAATTTAGTGGTTTTAAAAGTGTGACCTTCAGTTGTACCTTATTCAGAGAAATATTTGCTTGCCATTAGCTTTTCAGTCAATTTAATAAACAGCTACTATTCCAGTATTTAGATTCTTCATTTTTCATTTATTATTTTTGCTTTGGTACAAGGGAGGAAAAAACTTATAATGAATGTTGAAACTGTCTTTGAAAGAGAATACAAACATGTATTCCTAAACTTACTGAAACTTTTTATCAAATGCTTCTATAAATACCTCAATTTAAATTGATAAACAGAATTGAAATGAAAATGCACTTCACAGAAAAATGTTTTTATGATACAATTTGGAAATTTCTGGTGCAATAAAATCATACTATATTCCAATATGTTCATACTTAGATTGCAAATTAGTTTTATGATATATGAACGTTTCAGAATTACAATTTTTTTAGAATTAAATTTAGTAGTTGATTATTTCATCTCATATTGTGTCTTAGAGATTTTGCAGCTCTAGAGCTAATGAACTTTTGAAAAATAACATCATACATATTTTCTGTTCAATAAATGGGCTTTTTTTTCTCTTTGAATATAACTATATTGGAACTTTTTTTTAAATTTTGAATATATTTGTTTTATTTAATTAAATAATTTATGAAGTTTTTCTGTACAATTGAAATTTTGTTTTATTTATGTTTTTATGTAGAGAGTTTTCACTTTGCATGCATCAACTATCAAGAAACCATTATTAAATCAAAGTATGCCAAAACAACAATATTTTCAGAAAGTAACCGAAGAATCATTCACTTTTGAAAATTTTGAAAGCAATATAAGGTAAGCTTATTAATGCTGTTTAATACATATATACTCAAGCCCGCTTATTAGAATATGGGTTAAAAAAATATCCTGCCTAATATAATACATGTTTAATGTACCAAACTGTTGTTATGTATTATTTGGATACCAGAGAATGAAATATCCCATTTATTAGAATATATTTCATGTCAAAATGGTTATTCCATTAAGCAAGCACTGTATATCGAGCTCAAATTAGAAATATTTGGGCAGTAGGCTAGATATATCTGTAGAGCCCCCTTGTGCAGTACAATTGAAAAAAGTGCGGTAGAGATGCAACTATACTCTTTTTCACTGCATATACAATAAGTTGACTGCCATACACGAAGGGCCATAACCTTCCTGAACAAAATACTAGGTAGTAGTAAATGGGAGTTTTGGTATTCAAAGCAACATTGCTACAAACGTTAAACATTGCTTTTGATTTTAAACATCATGATAAACAAGCAAATTAAAACTATATTTTGTTATCTTTTTCTACTTGGTTTATAATTCTTGGAACGCTAATTAGGAGGCAATATATTAATCAAAAGGCATGTTTTGTTTCATTATTTCTTAAACTAATAAGAAACTAAATTTTTCTTCCAACTTAATATTGCTAATTGTTACTCTTCAAATGTAATAAACCTTCCTCTAATCCTATTCTTCTTGCCTACCTTATGCTAGTTGGGAAACAAGCTGAAATCAACAACCATACTATTTACTTTTAGAGTTGCATAAAGTAGTTGCAGTGTTACTGCTCACAAGCAAAAAGATGAAGGCAAAAAAAAAACAAAAAACAAAAAACAAGTTGAAGGAAAAGAAGTGAAGAGAAAAATTTCTCAAAAAGAACATTTCTGGGGCTTATCATTTGACATTATTGTATTGTTAATCTAACAAATGTGCTACATTAAAGTTCCAGTGTGTTGGATATGTTTGCATATAATTAAGGCAGTTGGATAGAATTGACCCTTTATTTGCTGAATGCTAAAGCAAGATTTTCTGCATATTTTGCTTTTTCCTTATAGACTATTTTGAAAAAAAATTCTATGAATTTGTCTCTTTTTTTTTCTTTTTGCAGGTTTCCTAAAATTAATGCTTTTAACAACACAAATACTGAATTTGGAAATGTGAATATTTCTGCTTCACAGCTTCCTGAACATGTTGTTGCTGAATTAGAAGATCTCCAGAATCTTTTACTTTCAGGTACCTTATATGATTTTAACCTTTAACTATTTTATCTTTTTCTTTCATTATTATGAAATTTATGTTTAAAAATTTCTGAAATTTAGAGTCATAATTCTGAAGTACAGGCGTCCCTCACTACATTGAAGCATGAAACCTTCTTAAACAATAGAAAGAAAATTGAGTTGAGTCTACGATAAGCTTGTTGTTATGAAAAGGCAATTAATGTGTTTTGAGTAAACTAAATGTTATGATTATGTCTAATATATAAATGTGATGTTAAGGACTAAAGAGAAGATAATTTTCTGAAGAAACTAATTCCCTTCAAGAATAAATCACAGAATCAGAAAGGGAAATCTGCAAAAATATTGTAGAAATGATCCATGTCTTGTAAGGAAAATTATTTCAAACCGGCTTTTAATGCACAGAGGAAAACAAACAGACAAGGAGGCTCCTACTGAACTCAACGACTCTATATCTTTATCACTGAGGATACGAAGATGTGGAAAGTGTCACTACGACTCTATATCTTTATCACTGAGGATACGAAGGTGTGGAAAGTGTCACTACATGCATGCAAAAATGCCATCAAGTTTAGTTCAAGCCCCTCTGTATTGTTATTGCTTTTAGTCTTCATAATTATTATACAATCAAGCCTTATTAACCCATTAATATCTAGCATCCCTTTTTAAGGACGGTCCAAAAAAGGGTCTGAATTTCCTCCAAATGAACATTTAAACCAAATAATAGTGTTTAATTAGTACCTTGGTATTGTTTCAATTCGTTATTAACAGATTGCAGCACATAACCACTATAAAGTGTGTTCTGTAGCAGTTTTAATATGACCTTTATCAAAAATTACATCGTTAACAATCTCAAGAAAAAAAGTTTTCAAAGTTATTCCTAGCTTCCCAGTTTATGTTAATTGCTGATTTTATTTCTTCTTATAAAATGTCTATTTAAATATTATATCGTAGGCAGAAAAAAATTTTAGTAAAAAAAGTTTGTACCCTCTGGGGTCTATCGTAACTTTTAAGGGACTATTTTTCTTTCCTTAATAAAAAAATTATTTTTTACATAATATTTTTAAAATTATTTTTTACATAATATTTTTTTATTATTTTTCCTGTCCATTAAACACTGTTTGTAACCAATATACAAAAATATCTTTGGGGAAAAAAATGTCAGGCATTAATGGGTTAATATGAGCATGCTTAAACTGAATTACTGCTAAGAAGTACTACTATTTGGAATCCCTGTTGGGAATTATTTGTTTTTTTATTGTTTGTCTTATAGAACTAACTGCGGTTAAGAAGAATTGATTTTAAAAGTATCTTATATAGAGCTTGTTTTAACCAGGTTTGACTGTATATATATCTTTTGCATGTAAACTACAATGCATTTTTTTCTGTATTTTCATATCTTTCTAAAATTAACTCCCAACTTTTATTTATTTATTTATTTTATTTCATTTTTTGCTTTTAATATTTTTATACTTAATATATATTTTTTATTTTTATAATTATATTCATCTTTTTTTAAAGGTGCTTTAACAACTCAAGGCTTTCTCAGAAGAAAAAGTGCAATAATTGGTACTTATATGAATTCCCTTGGTGCTAACAAAACTAAGCCAATTTTGGTTTATGAATTGAATAAGCCAACTACTGTTTCTAAAGATGTTGTTGCAACAACTTCAGCAATTTCTTCCAAAATAGATGTCATAAAAAAACTGAAAGCTGAAATTAGTGATTTAAAGGAAACTAATTTATTTAAAAATGTGATCTCAGAAAAATTCAAGGAAAACTTTCCAAATGTGCAAAAATTAGTCTCTGATAAAGAGTATCAGCAGGAAAATCTTCTGTCATCTTCAAGTCAACCAGTAACAAGTACGG
This sequence comes from Uloborus plumipes, assembly GCA_038373865.1. NCBI lineage: Eukaryota > Metazoa > Arthropoda > Arachnida > Araneae > Uloboridae > Uloborus > Uloborus plumipes. Next base: position 23,662 of record JAXGGA010009844.1, read on the forward strand.
AAAAGTCTAACGCTGCAACAATGTCACCATCAAGCCTTAAAAATTACTTTAAGCTCCTGGGAAAACCCATACATGTAAGATGTTTTGTTGATTTTAGCTTTTAAAATATATAAAAATTTAAGATAATAAATAAGGAGTTGTTATATTTAAAGCAGAAAATGATGTTGTGTTGAAAATACCGTAGAAACCCTATTTTACATTTTCAGTGTTACTAGTGTAATGATAAAAAATTTACCAAACAGGAAAACATAAAATCAGGGCCAGGGTTGAAGATCAAAGCATATTGTTTAAAAATTGACACTTGACCAATGAACTAGTGGAGCAATTGTCTAATCTTTACTCTTTCTTTTGTTTTTAGATACAATTTAATTTATAGCACATTCTATACTGATACATTTTGCAAATTTGCTTCTTGGGCAGGAATTCAAGTGAAACAGGCGATCACAAATTACAATTGCTACTGGAAATTAATTACATTTAGAACGTTTCTTGATAAAAACATCGTGATTTCAGCGTGACGTTTGCCTATGAAAAACGAGCTAGATAAAACATCATAGCTTACTTGGCGAATAAGAGGAGATCACTGACTGCTTGTGAGCTCTTATTGGCTCCACCCGTAGTGACGTCAGTGCCAAGTTAAGTTGATGATAATGTAATTCACTTCCAGTAGCGATTGCAATTTGAAGCGATTACAATGGTGTTTCACTTGAATCCCTGCCTTGGTTGACATTCAGTAAAAAAAATGGAGCTTTTATGTTTTAAATCGCTTGATTAACTGTGTAGACACACCCTCCATTATTTCTCTTCTTTGTCTTCATCATATCGTCACTATCATCGGAAACGGATCTCAAATCCAATATTGAGCGAATTTGTGATGTGATAGATGATGCATTCGACATCAACCTTGGGGAGAATTGGGTCTTCTGCAGTCAGCAGCTGGGTCCTCAGCTATTGTAAAGGAAGATCAAGAAAAAACCCTCTCACGTACAGCCATAAGACCAAAAAAAAAAAGAATGTCTGAGCAGCTTTAAACTGCTATGAAACTAATTTCATAGCCGAATTAATCATTAAAAAGTCTAAAAAAAGTTTCTGAGGCTTGTAGGTTCAAAATGGTTTTGATCCTTTTGTAGAAAAGCGTATTAAGCCAACTTACATTTACATTACTTTTTACAACTTACATTTACTGTTATTTTTTAACCTTATCAGAACAGCTTTTTCAGGGCCCAGCAGAAAATGGCATGAGAAGTTGGATAGCATAACCTAACATCAGGGTTCCACTGTATATACATAAAGCTTTGCATCATATATTTGGTTGAATTTAAATGTAGCCTCTGCATCCTTTCTTGCTATTTAAATGATTAATAATGCCCTCTATACTTGTATTTAGACCCTGTATAATGTTAGTATTTTGTTTTGACACTTCTTACTTTGTTTGCTTGTTTCTAAGAGTTATTAGTTGCTTTATGTTTATGCCACATTTTATCTCCAAAAAAATATGTAACTCAAAAATACCCAGAAGAACTAGGAAGCCTAGTTATCTAAATGACCATACTGTTTGAATTAAATGCTCAAGTTCAAAAATTTCATGCAATATTTTTGACTATACATTTTCAATAGCTTCAAGTGTTCATTAAGGTATCTACGTGGCTTTTTTCCTCGCCATAGCTTCGTTTCTGTATAGTGATGTCAACTTTCTGAAGTATCAAAGCACAAATCGAAATCTTACTACAGATTAGTTATAAGTATATTGCTCTTCAAATAGTTTGAATGACTACACAAATGTTTAGACACATTTAGCATTCAACACCCCAAAGACCACCATACCTATTATGTCACTCCCCCTTGCACAAATTTAGGAAAGACTGTCATGCACAGTTAGAAAAATAAATCTAATTACAGATAGATTGTCGAGTAAAAAAAAAATAAATAAAATATATGTGTAGATTTAATTGACTTGTTTCTCCTTATTCAGTTATGTATTTTGCTGAAAACAGGTAGTTAACAAATATCAACAGTTTAACAAAGTTAAACAGTTGATATTTGTTTAAATTTATTTAATTTTTTCTATAAACCCCTAAACTGACAGGATCAAACATGAACGTCAGAGCAATAATTGGCTACAGGAAACAGAAATAAAGAATTGTTAAAAACAGCAAGCAGTTGTTCTGTTTTTAAGCTCTATTCAACCAACATTTAAACAAAAGTGGTATGAATAGATATTATGATAAACTATAAAAGCTATACCTCTAATCAATTCAAAAAGAATTGACTTTTGCTAACTCTATTCACTTCTTGATAATTCACATTGACCACAGTATATTCTTTCTGTTGCGTGCTCAATGTACGATCGTACCAACACTTCCTACTAAGAACTCTACCACACTTCTCTTCCAGTTTTACCTTGGAGAATATCATTAATTCTAACCCGATAAATCACAGTGCATCTAGTAGTTCTGGAAGTATGGTAATTTGATAGGCATGGTTGCATTTTCTTACATTTTGAATAAAATTTTAGATGTTTATGTAGGAACCATTTCAGAAAAGTCAGGTAAGCTGACTTGACATGAATGAACCTAATGCTCTTTTAATTCTATAAGCTCATCATTGAAGAGGGAACTTATCAATCTTTGAAGCAGCATCTTTCAAATTTCTACTTGTTTGCTTGTCATGATATTTTTTGCCCTCAACCAGAGCTTGAAAATTATACTGCCCGACATGGCTGGGGCATATTAAAATTATTATCGGATATGAATCTTCTACCCTTACATGCTCAGCTGGACATGTAAATATTTAATCAAATATTTCTCTCCAGCACTTTATTATTTTGTATTTTATTAAAATACCACATGTTAATATCAAAATAATTCTTGATTCAGATATAAAGCTGTTAATTTAATGTTTTGTCTAATTAACATGCTGACTGCCTGACTGACGTAATGTGTCATTTTAGCTGTTGGAATTAAATTTGAGTTAACTTGTTGGTGATAAATTTGCAGTTTTTGTTCAGATTGAAGTTTACTTGTAGTATATTGACTTTCAGAAGGATATTTGGGTTTTGAAGAGATGCCCGTAAATCAAAACTAGTAGACCAGTACACTGCTTTTGGCCCAGCTCATATGTTATGCTATACATTAAATTCAAATGTTTTTATTAATAAATAATAGAAATAAAACTGGACGTGGAATTTCTTTATTCGGGCATGTATGTTTTAGACAGACATGCCTGCTAGGGCATGTAAAATTCTTAAGATTTTTCGAGCACAGCTCTCTACAAAATTCCGTGTTTTACATACACTACAGCATTTACTTTTTAAAAATAATTTTTTCCCTATAAATGCATTTGCTATTTATATATAGAGAAAAAAATCCATATGCTGTGAAAGTTTTTAAGTTAGAGTCATCTTTGCTACTCTTATCTGTTTGAAAGCAAGGTAATTTACAGTTCAAGCTGAAGTGAATGAAATACTTTTATGTGCTACATAGTGTGATTTTGTGCTTTTGTCAATTTTTCAGAAACCTGTAAATTTGTCACCTACAGCCACTCAGAGGCATTTGTTAGATACATTTGGAGATTCTTTGAGACATGTGAACAAGCTGTATAATGAAGCTTTTGGATACGAAGCTCGTAAAGTTCCATCCCACATAGCTCATTTTGTTGATAGAAGCGTGATGCACCGATTAACAGAAAGGTTTATGTCATTCAATTTATTGGTAGTACGTTTATGAAGTTATTGTAATTTTTAAATGTACAGTAAAAATAATGTGTATTTTGAGCTTTAAAACTTTGTTTATATATTAGGGCAGACATATAACGAGGCAAAAGCTCTAGGACGTAAATTATTATTATTATTATTATTATTATTTGTGATTTAACTTCATTAATAATTCAAGACACAAAAATGGGGAATTCAGCTCAGAGTCAGTAGTTATCATGTTCGAATTTCAGCCTTATAGTCCTTATTTTAAAATACAAGAAGGTGAAATAGTAATTGTGACATTCTGGTTGAGTTTTCTACGCAATGCACAAACATAGGGCAACAACACTTAGATGCTCTCCAAGAAGACAACTTCCCAAAACACTAGTTAACAATGATTTTGTTAAATAAAACATTTATAGTTTTTCTCAGGTAGTTTTTGACGCTGATTTGAAATATCCAATCAAAATTTTCCCCTCACCCACAGTTGTTGCATAATCATGGGTATTAAGGATCAATTTTTTCCTATGTTTTCCTATATCGCGTAATGATATAAAAACTCATAATTATCAATTGAAAACTTGCCATTAAAACATGAAGTGTGGAGATAAATAGTCAGATTTGCTGTTACTACAGTCGTGACAGTGGTCAGTCTTAATGGCGCCAATTTTCCTGATATACCTGAACTAAATTATTTCACGTGTTTTTATATTTGTATACAAACATAAAAATTTCATAAATTTTTACTCTGAGCAAAACGCTTTAGTAGGCTGTTTTAGCTTTGACTTGGTAACAGCTGTATTCGTATTTTAATACAAAACAGGTGAGACATAGTATTAACTCTTTTGAAACTAGTTTAAAAGCTATACTATTTCATGAGGGAAACGTTGCCTTCAGCACTACCAGCAGGTTCAGTTAAATAAAAGAAACATATATGATTTGGAAGTTTTTTTAGATAAAATTTAGTACAACACATATCATGAGTCAATTATTTTTGGCCTAAAATTGAATTAAATTTTATTAACTTCTAGGGTTTTACACAATGCTGTTTTCTTTCCTGCAAATGTTAAAAAGAATTTAAAAAAAAAAAAAAAGCAGACTGAACCTGTTATTCTGTGGGCCCTTAATATTAAATTTTACCTTTTCAAAAACTTTAAAGATTTTATAACACTGATATTAGATTTGATTACTTAAAACCAGAAGTTCCATGTATTGATGTAAAGCTTTCAAAAAAGCATCTTTTAAAGACCCCCCACTGTCCAAGTGAATAAATTCTTACTGATTAATACCAGACACTTAAGAGAGATGTTCCTGATGCCAAATACAGTAACAAAGGAACAATAGTTTTGTTTTTTATTGTTATTTTGGTGTTAACCATGCATGTGAATGTGTGCATTTCGTTCAAACTACAGTTGAATGTTACGAAACAATTGTGAGTGATGGAGAAAAACTTTATGTATTTGAATTCAGTGCATCATTTTACAATAAGATCAATAATTTTTCCCAATTTAGCAGATTTTTTTTTTTTTTTGGATCAGTGCAATAGGCTGCGTTATTAGTATCATGCAAATAAGTTGGAATTGGCGAATTGGAATGTGTAATTTGTTGTAAGCAACAATCCTCCCACAATATGTCTTGGAAAAGGGGAGAGAGAAATATATTGTAATTGTGCAGTCAATTTCAAATATATCGGCATTGTTTGCCTAAGATTTCTCAACAACTATTTTGAATGAATATATTTTTATCTTATTTAGTAATCTGCCATTTGTTCAATTTCCCAAGCTGTTTTAATGCCCTTTTTATGTATGTGTATGTGTGCTCTACTTTTTCAAATTATTTTTCTGACCTGTTAACTGCAAATTTTTTAATATTAACTTTTTTTTTTCTCTTTTTCTAGATTTAATTCAGCATTTGATGTTACATCTTCCCACAAGATTCGAAGTTCGAACGATATGCAATTTGCTTTTTCATATTATTATTATTTAATGAGTGAAATAGAATCTGTAGAAATTAATGAAATATTTGACATGTTTGATACTGATAAATCTGGGTAAGTATTTTGAATAAAATATAATAGTTTTTACTTTTTGAATTGTACTATGTTTAATTTTATGTGATCAATTTATAATTGTTCTTTTATTGCCTTTATTTTACATTTTTGTAGGTACCTCCTAATGTAAAAAATGGAACATAATGTAACTTACTAGCACTGACACCATCTTTCATTAGTGGAAACTTTAACTATTGGGGGGGAAATGGAAAATTCTTAACGCTATTAATTTTACACTGTTTAAGCAAACCCATCATTTAGGGGAGTCAGGAGGAGTCAATTGCACACCCCCCCCCCCCTGGCTTTGAGAAACTAATGTATTTACATATAAAGGGGCATGGTTTTTGTTGTTTTCCGATGAAATTGCATTGTGTTTTCACCCTTTGTCCCCCTCTAGAAAAACTTGAAATGACGGCCTGTGTTTAAAGGGCAACAAAAGAGGTACAAACTTTTATATTATTTAGTGTTGAGTATTTACTCAGGTGTGATATTCAACTGTAAGAAGACAATTTCAGTTTTGTTGCTTAAAATAATGTAATCTGGAGCGGTCAATTGCCCCTTGGATTTCTGAAACATAATGTAACTATAGATTTGTTTATGTATTTTGTTGTCTTTTCCCTCTGATATGTATTGAGTTTGCACCCTCAGAAAACTTCAAAATCCTGTGCCTGATTATCTCTCTATTTTGTTTTCTCAATTCATGGATGTTCTCCTTATATCCCAGCTATCTGTATCTGTAAAAGTTTCTAAGCAAGGAATAACAGTTGAAAGCAAATGTTTCAGCCTGTAATTCCAAAACATTTCAGGTGTCGAGTACCAAATCCCCTTTCCCCTCGGCTTCCCCAAATATCATTGAAGGTCATCAAAAATTGCGTTTTTTGACTTCAGCATTATTGAAAATGTGTATGAATAGAAGGTCATGGAGGTTGGGGCCTCGAATCCCTACACTCCATGAATCGTTGAAGATTGACTGAAATTGCGTTTTTTGGAATTTCTATTTCAAAACATTTCCCGGAAAGTGTTCCAAGCACCATTTGCCCCAAAGTCATCAAAAATAAACTGCAATTGTTTTTTTTTTCTTGCTTTAAACTCTAAAGCAAGCATCTGAAATTCGGTTTTTAAAATTCATCGCTGAAAAACTGTTGGTATAGGGTCCCTTAAAGAGACCTTATTGCCCCACCCTTGTATTCATCTCTGAATGTGAGATTCTGACCTGTCCAATGAGGATTGACTTCATCCTCCATTTCAAATGGTCTGCCAGAAATATCTTAGACGAACTGTCACCTACCGTTCCGGAATACAGTTGTATTATTTAGGATTTACTTTTAGTCAATAATATGTTTTATTTGCATTTTTGTATTTCATCTCTATGATAATATATGTATGTTAACATAAATGAATTTCAGTTCTTTTAAAAATTTTATTGTAATGAGATTTCGCTTGAGGTTTATATATTGATGTATACATTCATGCTAAATTAAGAGTTTCAAGTACTATTTTTAAAGAAAACATACTTTTTAAAGGACTTGGTCTGATCGAGAGATAAGAACTGTTCTGACACGTCTTCATGATTTACCTTTGGACTTTTCAACACTTACTCAGTTTGAACAGCAGATCAATAATTGCTCTTCAAATAGATTTTCAGCAACCCACATGCCAGTCCCCCAAAATGAAAGATATTATGATTCAAAATTGGTAAGCTATATATAAATTTATTTTTTGCAAACACATGTATATATATGGAATGGAAAAAAAAACTGATATTGTTTCGCACAAAGCCACTGTGCAAATCTACCGTGGCTACGGGGGGGGGGGGGGAGTTAGAGGAGCTGCAAAGGAAAAATAAAAAGTTTTTGTTCTTTCATTCATAATCTTAACAAAACTATAAGGAGGCCTGCCTGATAATAAATTTAATGTCCATACAGTCAACCAAGTTTTATTCCTAAACAAGTACAAGCATCAAAACAAAACAATGGTTTTTTTTTTTTTTTTTTACAATTATTAATTTACTTTGAAATTCTGATCAAACCTCCTGATTCTGTTAATTCTTAAATTTTCATGCTAATTTTATAGCCTTTAATCAAATACAGTCGAACCTTGTTAATTCCAACTCTCTTAAAACGAATTAGTGCTAAGACGAATTACATTTCCGATCCCCGCTCTACGGTTTTTAGTGTATACTTCATCAGTTCAAACATGGTTAAGACACCTTTTTAAGACAAACTGATTTTAAAAGTGTCTTGGACTTTGTTTTGAGGAGGTTTGAATGTACATTAAAACTTGCACTTATTTATTATTTAATTTATTTATTTTAATGAAGAAATTGTGTTTCGAAATATTTCAGCCATTGGTAACAAAATCCTTGATTGCGTCATGTGCTCCTGTATCTGATATGCTGCTTCAACATTTTGGTCATCGTAAACAAAATGGCTATGAAGTTGTTGGAGAAGAAGAAGTAGCGTTTAAGATGATTCATAATAATCTGTCTCAAGTTTTGGAGCAAATAGATGATTTAAGAAAAAATCCAAAGTAAGTCTTTGAGCACTTCAATGCGTTCATATTTTTTCTTTTTTTTCCTCTTTCTCTCTCTCTCTCCCAATCTTTGTCAAATCTTCAAAAGTTAACTACATGAAAACAAATGCAAAAAAAAAAAAACTGCAATTTGAAACTTGGAATTTAAAAATCAAAAAATATAAATGTACACAAGGTTACATTTTCACTATGTTTTTTATAATCAAAGCTTTTGTTGAAGGCGAAAAGTACCTTTTGTTTGTCAAAGAGAAAAAATACACCATGTGTGTTAAAAATAAGTATTTAAATCTAGACCTCCTGAAGGCATCTAGTATAAGTTTGTAGTCAGAACTAAAAACATAGATGCAATTTTCAATGCATCTAATACATGTATCCAAAAACAACTTTTATTAAACACACTGCCAATATGTACTGCTGTATGATACACTCTGTCCATTGCTTATTTGTGAAATTTGCAAAAGAAAATTATTTTTTAAAGACAAAATTGATTGCATTTCAAATTTATATTTTAGACCAGTCACGGTTCCAAATCAGAGTGATCTGGGGGGAAAATCTTCAATGTGATCCAAATTTTATTCGTAAAGTTTGGCACCTGGGGTAGGAAATCTAGGTGTCAAACGGAACTTTTGGTCACGAAAATGTAACGCTTATGTAACACTGCTCATTTCTAACACTGCATGACACATACATTCTCAATGTAGGTTTAAGCAGGATTTTTCCTTTTTATAGACCTGACTGACAAAGTGGGATCTGACAAGTAGTGAACCCTTTAACAAATGGTTAGTTTTTAAGAAAACGATCATAAAAGTGCCTATTTTTTATGCTTGAAAATTATATAAAAATATATCTATGAACAACAAAAACATTTATTTTCAATTTTTTATTTGTTTTTAGTGTGAAAATTGAAATTATGGAACCTTGGTAAAGTACCACCCACTTAACTTGTCAAGTTTTCATGTTCCCTTAAGGTGCTAAGCTATTGAGTTTGCACTCTAATTACGTTACATCATTTTACTTCTCTACATTTTATTATAAATGATAGAATATTATTGCTAGATATTTTTCCAGGCTATGTTATTATTATTGGTTTAAAACATTGAATGAATTAAAATGTCCTTGTCTTAATTAGTGTTTCTTTTAAATATTTTAGTTTTGTTTCCCTTCTTCTGAAGTCAAATTAGTCATGGAGGGGGAGGGAGAGGTATTGCCACTTAGAAATCCAATGAATAGTATTTGAAGTTTTGTTTCAAGCATGAATTCTAAAAATATCCTATGGCTTTTAATAATCGCTTTAATATGTTCTGCTTCATATGGTAACCAGCTAAAACAGCCCCTTTATCTCTCTGATGACATTAATACAAACTTCTCTACAAACTAAAGGATCAGAAAATAAAATACTTGCATGTGACTTTGTAATTATTCAATAATGAAATGTTGTATTGAATGTATGTTTTTGAACCGTTTTCTTTTTACTTTTGATTCTAAAGCTTCAAAATTTAGTTTTTCTGCTATTTTTCAGGAAATTTGTTTGTTTAAATGACAACATGAATCATGGAACGCAGGAAGCAGATGTTGTAAGTAGTATTTTTTCAGGTTTGTGCTCATAATGATATCTTTAAAAGTTATATGATTCAGTCACCCTATTATAACATTTGAACAATTCTCTGGAAAGGTGCAATTTATTATCCCAGGCTCATAATCTTATTTTCTACCTTCTAAAGAAGAAAACAGGCATTTATCAATGCTAAATAATACTTTTTTATGAGGAAGGTTATTATAAGTATTAAAATGTCATTACCACCCACTGTCCCAAACCAGAATTTCTGGTTTTTCTTTCACTAAAATAACTTTTTACTATACTTCAAGCATCCTAATTTGAAATTACATTTCCTTTTTTGCTTAATTGTTTATGTTATATGTAAATGTCACAAAACTTCAAAGAAGGCCCAGCATAGTCTGGCAAAAATATGTGTGTGGCATTAAAGTTAGAATTTGAGAAAAGGTCCTTTTTAAAATCCCTATGTTTTCCATTTCAGAACGGCTTCCAGAAATGAACAATTTTCTTCCCACACTTAACTTCTGCAGTGATTTTATGTATTCTTAATGCATTACCTGTGTTTCATTTTAATATTCCTAATTTAATATTGTAATTGTCTTTTGTTTTTTGTGCAGATTCGTGCAGTTATTCAAGATTTTTATGAATCATTATTTCCTACAAGGTCTCAGTTTGAACTTCCTCCTGAATACCGAAATCGATTTCTATACGTCAGTGAGCTTAATGAGTGGCGAAAGACTAGAGACATCATACGGGCAGTTACATACATATCATTAGCATCTCTGATTGTTTTTTCACTAATCTCATTTTGGAAATCTGAAGTAAGTCTTGTTCTGATTAAAACTCAAGAAGTGCTAATTTTTTTCATGTTTTTCTGATGTCAATTGAGAGTTATTGTTTTTCATTAACCTTAACGTATTTTCATTAACGTAACGATGTTTTATTTGAACTAATTTAGAAGTATTGCATTTTCTTGGAAGATACATGCATTCCTGAAATAATGTATGCAGATAAGTTTCCTACTGAAAGAAATGCTTTTTACTGTTGAATTTTAAATGCTTTTTGCATTGCAATCAAAATTTTGCATTTAGTTGTTCTGCATGAAGCTTCTTTAGATTTTTTTATTATTTTTAGTTTATCATTGTTATTATGACTCGAATCATAGTTTCTCATAAAATTGGGGAGTAAAAATAGTTACATAATTTATTTGAAGTCTCTTCAATGCTAAGGAGTTTTTTTAAATTGGTGAACTTAAGGTTTCATTACAAAAAAGATTACTTTCCTTTTAAGGGGGTCTCGAATTCGCTAAAAGTCTCATTTAGATCTTAATGATTCCTAACTCCCTCTTTTTTCTGCCATAGTGCATTAAAATATAGATACATATACATAGCTTTTACAAATATTTTACAATTATTAAATATTTTGAACTATGAAATAAAATTAAATCTGTTTGTTTTAAATATCTGTAAAAAGTTTTGGTTTTAATTTTCATTGGTAAATTTAGTCACCCTAATGGAATAACTATGGAATATTGTTATGAAATAAATAATTGTCTTTATGTTTCAATAATAATTGCTGCATCATCGTAAGACTAATTTCCTGTGGTCTAAACATACTAATAAAATATGTTTTCCATTTCTGCTTAAAATAAATGCAATTAACAATTTATTTTTATTTTATTTATTTCTTCTTCTTTTTTTTTTTTTTTTTTCATCTAAGAGTTAAAACAGCGAAGGCAAAGAGGTAGAAAATAAATATATTTCATACAAAAATGTAAAAATAAATGTTTTTTATGTACAGAATGTAAATTACATGAATCGTTTTTAATTACCTTGATTTGTAATTTTATATTACTTTCTCTCATCTCGTACTTACTCTAATGCTATGTTCAAAATTCGTTAGAAAAAGGTGTATTTTTATGAATGAGTAGTCTGTTGACTCAGATATTTTTATTGTTACAAAAAGAAAAACAGTAATAAATTTGCATGTTTTCATAATTTGCTGTTTTATATCACATTTTCAATATTTCCTAGATTCGGCCAACTGATCGTTTTGCAAGGCGGCGGAATTTGCAAGCTAGGAACAGAAATCCTCTAAATGTTTGATCACATCTTTTATTTACAAAGAAATATTGAAATTATTGTTAAATGAATCATGAAATCGGAAATCACTTTTCTATGCAACTGTTGCTTTGAATGTTTTTTGTGCAGAATCAAATCGTTTTTTTTGCATTTAAATAGAACTTTTAAAACAAATCTCGAACTAACTAAATATTTTTTTATCCTTTATTTTCTATGTATGTACATTTCTTTGTTTTAGCAATATGTATCTTGTTTTTGCATTTATTTATTAACATGTAAATTGTAATGTGTCATGAAAATTGGTGAAATATTTTAATGAAAAATGTAATGTTACAGAATATACTGAAGTTTAATTCATTTCTCATATTTTTTAAGCAAACTAAAACCAAACTTTTTTTTCCCCTTTTTTCCTTTCCTAAAATTTAAGGAGAAAAAGTACTTGTGTTTTAATTTTTAAATTGTATAATATGGGTATTTTCATGTACCAAACGCTACTTCCAAAGTGTTTTCATAGTTTCTAGAAGATCTTCTACAAAAAATTTAGAAGTGATCTCTCTTTAAAGCATGCATTTATGGCTTAATATGAAAACTTTGCTAGTCATTTTGCTATATTTTTCTAAAGAATAATGAAAGTGCAGTGGAACTTACCATAACAAGTCCTGATTTATTGAGAACCCGGGTGCAGCAAAGAAACTAGACATACTTGTTTGGTACAATGTTAACTCTATGGGGGCATTTTACTCACTTTTAATTAACAAACCACGTTAACCGCTAACAATATTTATGTGTGGTTTATTAAGTTTCTATTTATTCAAATTTCCCCAACCCAGATAATCATTCCTTAGAAAAATATTTTTAGTATTCTGAAGTCAATCGATCAATCGAAAGTTAGTGATGTGTAAAGATGGGAATTTTAAGGTGGTAGAAAAAGAATATTTTTTTCCTTTTTTGAGTAATGGCAAATTGCTATATGTTTTTTATTTGAACTTCTGTTGCTTGGTGGTACCCTTTTCATATTGGCAGTATGCCAATGCGACTCATCAACCGGCGGCTGCTCCTTCACCATGCTGGACATGATGGTGCCCATTTATTTTAAATTGGCAGTCTGCCAACTTGGCTCATCAATTGCCCGCTGCTCCTTAGCCACGCTTGACATGGTGGTGCCCATGTATTTCAGATTGGTAGTCTGCCAATGTGGCTCATCAACCAGCTGCTGCTCCTTCACCATGCTGAACATGGTGGTCCCATTTTGGCAGTTTGCCAACGTGACTCATCTACCCAATGCTGCTTCTTGGCCATGCTGAACATGGCGGCGCCCATGTATTACATGTGAGCAGTGCGCTAACATGCTCATCAACCGGCTGCAGGTCCTTTACGGTGCATGACATGATGGCTGGACCAGAGCGCTCAACCCCTTCACCTGCTCCTGGTGCCCATAAACTCAGGTATACACATATATACACACACCTATCACAATTTGTTATTGTGAAAAACATAATTTAAATCCAAGATGTTTTTTTTTTTTTTTTTTTGAAAAAAGTTAAAGCATTGATTCTTACAAATTAAAATGCAGGAAAGATTTAAAAGGTGACGTGTTTTAAAATGTGTATGCAGCTCATATATTTTTTTTCACAGAAAGATACACTAATCTTTTATAAGTATGTAGAAAATTTTACTTTGAACAAGACTATAGGCATTTTGAACAAAATACCAGAATCAGCTGCTAGTTGCAATAGGGTGAATAGTTTCAAGAGGTTTCTTGATCTTCGTTGGGGATTGATAAACTAAAGAGGGCCAGCCTGGCTGGGCCCACAATCTGTTGCTGGTTGTCACTTTTGTATTGTATTAAAAGAGCCAGTTGAAAGTAGCAAACTTCTTTAGGCCTGTACAGAAGTTTTTAAAAAAAAGTAGGTGTGTGTAAAATTATAAAATATTTTAAAGAACCTGCTTTTTACCAGCAATTGACTATTGAGAAAGTATCACAGTCTATTCATGTTCATTATAAGCAAGTTCAACTGTATAATGGAGGAAGGTAGTTTATTCCTAGTATTTTTAACATACATGTGATTCTTCAGCCAATTGGCTGAAATCAGCCAATTTGATTAGCAAAACATAGTTCCGTCCTTCTACCGATCTGCCTTAAAAAATTCTCATCCGGTCTAATTCAATCTATTTAAAATCTCCACAATTTCCAGACGAAGATAACGGGAGGCGACAGCTATCTACCCGGCTTTAAAAGGGAGCATTCTTGGCTTGCTTGGTTTTGGTTTGAAATTTCCATTTGAAAAAATAAAAATTTAAATAAAATAAAACAGAGTTAGAGAAACCAAACCGATAAAAGTTAAAAGCAAAAAATAATAATATTTTTTTTCTAAATGCATTTAATAGCACTTTTGCCGTCGAAGCAACCAGTCACAACATGTCAAATATTTTCAGCCAAATTGTTTTGAAAGTAATCACATGTATGTTTTAAGCATTTTATGCTTCGTAAAATTAAGAACAATTTAATGTTTAACACAGTATCAGTATTTAGGCTCTAAAACTCACTCTAAAATAATTTAATGGGAACTTTAAATCTCTTAATATTGGTATTACATGACCAAAAGCACATCAGAGGGAAAGCGGAGCGTCAAACGACCAACCTCCACTGCACCAGGTGGTCCAAGATTGTAGATTATGTCCAGAAAACTTGGTTTCCAGGTACTATCCCATGGAAAATTGCACTTGCAAGCCATTTTAAGTATGAAATTAGGAAATCTAAAATGCAATACTTTTCCGTTTTTGTATCAAGGCTCGATTTTACAAGCTAATTTTGTAATATGACACACCTGGCTATTCCCTCGAGCATGCCTATGAATTCAGCAGCGTTTAAAAATAAAGAATCTCAATTTTATTTCTCAAACTATTTTAAAGAATACATACTATCTTGAAAAATTATGTTGTAATAAAAGTTGAAAATAAAGACTTGCCTTCAAAAGAAGGTTGAATCCACAATGTCTTGTGGAAAAATTTATTGTTGTGCAGGCTTCTCTTCTGATGCTTCTGTAAAATACACAATAACTGCTAAACACATGAAGGTATTAAGTTATCAACAGCAAAATCATTTATTAAAATAAATTGAAAGAAGAAAAACTTTTGATTTGAGAACGCAGTTGGTGCTTTACAGAGCCGAATCAATGCCAGTCAATTAGCATTGTTCGTCCTAGAGTCCTGTTGTGGCATAAAATGAAATCAATTACACTGTCAAAGAATATTGCAATTAAACGTTCTTACTCCCAGTTTGTTTGTATTTCTTATTCAAATGGGTATTTAATTTGTATTTTTTTTTTTTTTTAATAAAATGCATTTGAAGTCTGGGAATACGGATTTGCGCATCATTTGCTATCTAGTATTTCTGTGATTATGGCAAGGGCTTAACTACAGTGATTAAATCCTCCATGCTTAAGCCACATTGCGAATCCCAATGTGTTACTCTGTGTACAAATCAAGACTGCTATGAACCAGTTCCACCACTCCTAGTAGAAAATTTTGCTTGTACTACTGCATTTGGAATGCACGAGCATGTTTAAATATTTAATATTGTATCCTATTTTTTGTGGTTGTATTGAATTTTTATGCAGTTTTTATCTTTATTCATGAATACATTTATTACAAATACTCTTTTTTTTTCTAATTATTTGTTCTAAAAACTGTAGGCTTTCTGGTTAACTGAAGGCCATCTATGTAAAAGTATTTTAATAAGATACTACTAAAGTTAAAGTATTTTCTAAAGCAGCTGTTCGCAACATTCACAACCCTTGTTCCTCTTTTTGTATATCATTAGCAATGTGCACCCGCAACAGAAACAATTAAGCAATATTAAAATGCTTAAACTTTGGTAAAATTTATCTGTATCATTGTTAAAGTTTGATGAAGAATATGCTTTTTAAATTCAACGCAATAAATTATGTTTTAATGGATATTTTATTGCACAAATTTTGTTAATCAAGCATACGGTTCAAAAAGTTTCAGAACATAATTAGTAGCTTGATAATTAGCTATTCCTGACTGAGGAGTCCAAAATTAGGACGAAACTGCAGTCTCAGGATGTCATGATCGAGCTGTGGGTGTATTTGCTTCAGTTCTGCCTTAACCCTGGCTTATGGGCGGTAACTCATTGCATATTTGGATTTTTTGACATTTGACACCCTGAGGTCCCCCGCACCTACCGTTTGAACGGTTTATCAGTTTTGGGACCCCAGGGACATTTATTCAAAACTAAACATGTTACATCTTACAAAGCATTTTTTTTTTCCACAATTTTGACAGATCTTAGAGCATCATACAATTACAAACTTAACATAACAAATATCTTAACAAAACAATTCTTTTTTTTTTTTCTTTTTTTAAACATAAAATGATTTTTTTTTCAAACAAATTTAAGATATTAAAATACATATTCATTTTAAACATTGGTAAAAGAACAATTCAGAAATCGGAATAAAAAAAAAATATTTAAAAAAAAAGTTAAATTCCTTAAACTACAAATATGTAATTAGAAAGGTAAATAAAAAGAGAATACAGTTGTTTATTGGAAAAGGAGTGGGAAAAGGCATTGAGAATATTTTGGCAAGAATTTAAATTTGGGTATATTGAACGTGAAAATTGGATGTTATAGGGCAATTGAAAACATAATGTTCAGGTGTCCCAATATCCCCACAAGTATAATTTGGAGAGTCTGATAAGAAAAAACGTGAAAAATATGCAGGAAAAGGACCATGACCAGTGAAAAATATTGTTTGGACTCTATGATTGATTCTAGGATATAATTTAATGGTAGGAAAAAAATTAAAAACACGCCGACCCGTGTCAGCGTGCATCCATTGATATTTATATTATAATTTATATATATTTGGATTGTGTTTGTTTGCAATATCCATCTATGTTTGACTCCAGCTAAGTTAGATATCACCAGAAATCATAATCAATATTAAAATCGATTCATTTTGTGTAGAAGATGAATAAAAGAAAAGACAACGTTTTAAAAGCACAAATAATTAAAACCTTTAAAAGAGGCATACATGTTTCAAAGGCCGTCTCCTTCATCAGTGCCAACAAGAAATGATAGTTTCCATTTCTCTTTTAAAGGTTTTAATTATTTCTGTTTTTAAAACGTTGTCTTTCCTTTTACTCTATCAATATTAATTTGCTTTTATACTTGCTCCTCAAGTTAGTTGAATTTGAAAACCATTTCTTCCATAAGGAAGTTGTCATAAACGCATAAGGTATGTCGAAGCAATGTCTGATATTTCTTGATGTTCTTTTTCAATACCAGTCCAAATATTAATTTAAAAAGCACTGCAATATTTTTTTGTTTCAAAATAAGATTACATGATATTACTCAAACTTTTGGACGTATCAATATAATTTTGTGTGTTTTACTGGAGTAACCATGAAACTTTTATAGTGTTTCATGTGCACCATGGATAATGTGTATCACCGGTTGAGAACTATTCTGCCGTGCTGAGTGCAAAAGTGGTATCTGCAGTCGAGCTCAAACTGAGATATTACTCTTTAAAGTTTTGCGCGACCATGTATTTGATTCATATGAAACTTTTTCAGAATTTTTTTTTTTTAATGTTTCCCGTTCTCAAATGACCATATAATTTTGTATTTGGGTGAAATACGTCACAAAGAGCCACCTGGTGGCGATAAGTCAATTTTGTCAAAAAGTGCATATACAACTTTTGTGCTTAGCACGGCAATATTGTTCTAAGGCCAAAGAAACAGAGAGAAAAATAACAGATTAAGGCTTGGATTCTTGCCCTTTAAACTAATGAATCTAATTTTGATTAGTTCTTATTTTCTAAAAGGGAATTAAAGCACTGAACATTTTAGCTTTTAGTAAACTATGCTTTTAAATAAAACATCAAAGTAATTGTTTCAATTTTAAATGTCGCTTCATTAATAGTATGTTAAATTGCTATTTTTTTTTAATTCTAATTTTATCACAGGTGTGCAAAATCAGTACTTCCATCATTCCTTATTTTAAAATCTATTATCAATGGACATAGGCTGACAATTTTAATAACCAAGAATGTATTGTTTTTTGTAAAAAAAGGAGTCAAAAGCTTTGTACTATAAAATGAGTAAAATAAGACATGTTTATATCAGAACAAATAAAAACATTTAAAAAGTTGTTTAAAAAAAATTAAATGTTTTTATCTGCAAGGTTGTCTTATTTTACTCATGTATTGTTATTGTTTACTAGATTGTAAGAAACGATGTATTCCTTAGAAAAGTTTATAAAGTCATTTTTTAGAAAATGTTTTAGTTATATTTAGTTAAAATTTTACATAGAACAAAACTTCCTATTCACTTTGAAATGCACTGCTTTCATTTCACTTTTCATTGTGATACATTTTAAAAAGATAGTTTTATTATAAAACGAGTTGTGATATTTTTCATTAGTAATTCTGGTTTGAATTTTATAATATTAATGTGTTTTCTGTGAGTACAGTTTTCGTATTTTTGTTTCAATGAGAGAAAGAAAAAATCAAAACATTTCAATGAGCAGCTCAAAAAAAATCATTCAATATTTTTTTTTTTTGTTCCACTAAAATAGTGCAACTTTTTCCTGAATTATTGCATCAGAGCTCTTCCTAGCACTACCAGTTACTGCAAAATATTAAAAGCAGTTTTTCTTGTATTATCAACTCTTTTGAGCTCTGGTGCGAAAGAAAGACATTCTCAGGTAAAAGACAGTGCCAGAACTAAATGGAAATGGGCCCATGAAGAGCAGGCGTGGATCCAGAGAGGAGGTTATGACCCCTTAAATGACAAAATATAGCCTAAAACAGCATTTTTGAGCAGGGACGGATGCAAGGGAGGGGCGATCTGAGCAATTGTCTGTCTCTTGAGGGATTCACCACTGGTAAATTTTCAATATTGAAATTCAAGAATGGGCTTTTTAAACTATTTTTGATGCTAGAAAAGCCCTCCTCATAATACATTTTGCAATTGAAGTACAAAATATGTAAGGTCAACATATGTAAACGAAGATGTGTAGTAAAAGACACGTAATAAAACTCCTTCGAAACATTTCTAGATCCGCTCTTGTTTTTGAGACATATATTTCCGAAAAATCGTCACCCCCCCCCCCCCCCGTCCCCGCTTTGGCAAAAAAATTTCACTTTGACCCGTACCTTTCCGAAAATGAATCCCTAGTAAATCAGAAGCTGGATCCACCCTTGCCTAAGAATGGATCCAAATAGAGGCTATACTGCTCTAGTCTATAGAAATAAGAAAAGACTAAACAGTGCACTTAAAGTTCGCCGTCTTTAAACCTTTCATTTGAGGAAGAAATACAGGAGGTACAACTCAATACTGTCCTCCATACTGTCACCAATAATAATTGCGTGTTTAGGATTTTTGAAAAAAAAATCCGGAGAGAATAGAGTTGCTGATCGTCCCTTTCTCCCCAAATTTTCTTCTCTCTTCTATAACATCGCCAAAGATAGCTTTATTAACAGATTAAAAAAATTTTGAGTAAGTGCTCCAAATCAATAACAAGCCTTAGATTAAAATTAAATTTGCTAACCAACCTCAGTATCTAAACATTTCTAGGAGCATACCGAACCTTGTCCTTCCTTCTAACTCCACTAAACATAGCCTAAAAATATTTTTTTGGCCTTTAAGTTCAAACATTTCTATCTCCTTCTCTATCGTCTCAAACTGTAATCTAAATATCAAAAAAATTCTGGAGACAGCTCGAACACTAACCTTTCTTCCAACATCATCAAAGGTAGCCTAAATTCTAGAAGAATTTCTTGAGGAGAGTTCCCGATTGCCGACATCTTTCCCCTAGCATAATTACCAAAGACTGCTTGAAAAAAGGTCTTTTAAGATTTTAGTTTCGAGAATTTTCTCTCTCTCTCTGAGGGATCACTTGATTAGCATTTCCAAAGATAGCCTATAATTGCATTTTTAGAAGTTGGATTTCGAAATTTTTCCCTTTCAGTCCTTCTCTAACGCCGAACAGTAAGTTCAAAAAAAAAAAAAGCGAAATTTTCATGGATAAGCCTCGAACCTAAAATAAATTCTAAAATCGACTTCATTTTTGAAAAAGGTGTCGGAAGGGAACCTCACTCCCTCTTTCTCTTTCGTTCCCACACAGTCTTTAAGTCACGGTTCCGACTCCAGTTTAGAAAATTCTGTACCTCAGAACCAGAACGACGTAAGTCCAAAAATGGGCATTTTCACTTTTTTGCTTCATTTTATGTAGAATCTTATTCCACATCGACTCATTAAAACAGTATTCTGTACAACAAATTCCTTCACAATTATTTAGCAACGTGAAAAGAGCGTGAGTCCCACCCTTTGCATGTATTCGACAATCGTTTTTCCCCTCTACTGAAAAATGACGAAAATGGACTTACGTTAGTCTGGTTCTGAGGTACAGAATTTTTCGGTGGATGGTTCCCTAATCTTCCACTCTATAGTAACCACTAGAGATGCAAAGTACCCAGTTTTTGAGAACCGAGAAAAAAAACCGGGAATTTCGCGGAACATTGGGAATTTTGAATATAAACAATAATTTTTTGCATAGTTGTTATTCCTAATATATGAGTAAAAAATGAAGACTTCGTCATTATTTGATCTAAGAGTGCAACCTTCAAAACAGTACTGTTATAAAGTTATATAGTGTATAAGCACTATATTTGGAGCTCTTAGTAAAACTTCAAACAATTTTCGTAGCCCAGGGGAGCAAATGACAGTGCTTTTCATGCCGTGACTATTTATCGGATAACAACACACACGAAGAAGCAACAAGGAGATTCAAAGCAAATGAAACAATTCCTTTTGTACTTTCAGAAATAAAAATTAATAAAAGTAATATGTTTGAAGTTTAATCATTTTTTTCGATAGTCTGTTTACGAACACCTGTTTATAACGAGCAAACATCGCGGTCCCTTCGAGGTCGTTATAACCGGATTCGCCTTAACCTATAACTTTTTCGTTTTTCGATTATTTATTTCGTTTTCTCATGAAATTTATTGTAGAAACTTGCTTGTTTGATTTCCGCTAAAAATAAAACTGAAATGACCATCAATTCCTACATTTTTGCTAGGGAATTAAAAACGCATTTCTTCAAATACACTGCTCAAAACAATTAAAGGATATTGTAAGTTTCCTATAAAAATGGATTTAAAGATTTTTTAACAATTTTGTTTTTGCTTAAAAGGGAAGAAGAAAATTACAAATGTAAATTTTGCTCATTTCCAAACTTCATAGTACGTAAATTTTGAGTTTGACGTCGAAAACGACTTTAGCGGCAGCGAATGAAATTTCACTCTCACTTTCATAGGCGTAGCGTGACCAAAATTTTTGGGGGGGCACAGGTCAAAAATTTCAGAAGTGCTGGTGGCGCTTTTGACCCCCCCCCCCTCCCCCTAGATTTTCACTTAGATTTTTTGTAAGAGAAATATTCGCTTTTACTTTCCAATGAATTGTACGTACAATTTCTTCTTTTTTCTTTTTTTCTTCTCAGCTACTAGTTAAAACCAGGGTTGGATGTAGATTTTACCAGGCCCGTCATTTAGGGGGTTCACGGGAGGTTGAGAAATCAATGTATTTACATACAAGTAAGCGTGGTTTTTGCTGTTTTCTGATAAAAAATTACATTGTTTTTGCACCCTTTGACTCCCCCCCCCCCTGAAAAAACTTAAAATGACGGGCTTGGAATTAATCGAGCCCTGAGCTATTGCAAGTATACTGCCCTTAATCCTGACTGCATTTACGGCAGCAGAACAGAACTATTTTCATTTTGTGTGTCTTTTTCTCTGAAGAAGTTCCTCAAATTTTTTCTTGTTCTTTTATGGATTGACCTTGCAGTTGCATGGATATTAGAAGAGCGATGCAATGACCTCTTTTAAGTAGGGTGTAGACTGTTGATTATCCCTAATTTCAGGGGGTTCCCCTCCGGGAAATTTTTGGAAAAAATAGCCGTAAAGTTCTGCATTTTAAGGCCTTGGTTGAGACTAAGATTTAAGGTTGAGACTAAAAATGTGTGAGGAAAAACGAGGCAAACAAGAACTTCTTTAAAATTTTACACTCGATCAAAAAATGGCTTGCGCTTCCACAAATCGTTGACATTGACATTAATCAACAAGGAATAAGAGTGAGAGAGAAGAGGGAGGGGATTACAAATATTAAATCTGAGAAATTGCTGAAATGCTGCATATTTAACTGAGTTATTTTCAGGAGTAAAACTTGCAATAACAGTTAGAAACACTGCCTTTGACCGTAGTGACCCAACTTAATGTCCAATATAGGAGGAAATAGACCACTCTTTGCCAAAAAAAAAAAAAAAAAGTAGAGGCAAGGAAAAGAATAGTCACGTAAAATATACTCGTTAAAATTATAAAAACACAACTGAAGCAAAAAATTAGCAAACAACGAAATAAATTAAAATTCAATATAAAAAGGAACAAGGAAAAAGAGGAAGAAAAAAAAGAAGCAAAATTGAAACAAAAAACATATTTAAAACAAATATCTTTGCTAAATCAGGAATAAGTTACATTACAATGACAAAAGTTGAAAGGATTCTAAAGTAAGTTTTAAAGGAAAAAAAAGAATAAAAGAATGTATTGAAGACTATCATAAGCAAAAGCATAAATATTCTTAAATTTGTCATAACTTATATAAGTACAAACACGTTCTTAACAATGTAGTTAACTAACACAAACTACGTAATGTAAAATAGTTTTAAAACATGAATAAATGCTGTATTTTTCTTTATTATACATTATGAGAGATTTTTTGTTATTAGCGTGCATTGAGCATTTAATTTCTCTTTGATATGTTATGACTGACAAATGCTCGAAAAAAGAGCTTAAAAGTTGAAAATTTTGATTTGGGAAAATGAAAAATTCATTCTGTGCTAAAATTTAACTGCATTACACAAGCTAAAGAGATCGTCTTTTATCTTTCTCTCTCTTACAATGAGCTAGATTTTGTGAAAGAAGTATTTTCTTGTTAAAATTATTTTTTAATATAATAAGCAATGACATATAATTATAAAATTTATGCCTGAAAAAGGTGCATATGAGGCAGCCAGAAGCAAAGGGATGTAAGTGCCAGAATTAAAAATTTGGAATAGTAAAGTAAATGGTAGGAGTAGGAAGTACAGTGAACTCTCACGTATACACCCTCTCATTTATGCGCCTTTTCCACTTATATGACAATTTTGAATTGTCCCAGCACATTCCATAGCAAAATAACGATAGTATCATTCGTTTATACGTCGCTCTAAAGATAAATATTTCACTTATGCGCTGAATTTTCAGTAAAATGTCGAAAATATAATTTACTTTCTTTAAAAAATAAGTAGTTTTCTTCACTTTTCTCTTTAATCTTTTGCCTTTACTCCTCACGGAAGGGATTTTTTCTGCATGAACTAGAATTCGGAGAGGGCGAATTATCTATTATGGATCGTTTTAAATGGAACATTTCGTAATTAGGTATGCTACAATTTTTGTTTTCTCATTATCATTGTAGTTACGTTACAGTAATTGTCAAACCGTAGTAATATGTCCCTTTTCTATTGAAACATTCCTAATCATTCTCTCATTAGAGCCTATGTTGCGTTTTAGTCCTTTAAATAGGTCCTTGTTCACTTATACGTCTCTCTCACTTACACGCCTTTTTTTGTTGGTCCCTTGGGCCGGCGTATAAGTGAGAGTTAACTGTAAATGGTAGGAGAACCTCTGATCTCTTTTGGGGCAAGAGATGGTACTACTAGTCCTGGTAAATTCAAATCTATAGCATGACTCAAATCTTTTTCCAGTGGAAGCCTACCTAAGGTCAGATTTTTAAACGTTTTTCCTCAAAACTTGAATTTTTCCTTTTACATACCTTTGCTATTCTCATTGCCTCATACAAAATATCATGATTTATGATTCCACACTTCTCCGAAACCCCTTAGAGACCTTGCATTTAACATTATTGGCAATCCAAAATATTGTTTCGACTAAAAAAGTTCCATCTAGACGGTAATTCGGGCTGCGGTAGTGGGTATCCGGCAACGAAAACTGAAGTAATCTTTCTCAAGATTTTCATCCCTGTTTCGGAAAAAATAAAGAGCCAAACATTGAAAATTTTAATAGTGCCCCCCCCCCCCCCCACTACTGCTCAAATATGCGGGTATAATACTTAAAAAAATAAATGAAAAAAAAAACTGAATGCTACTCTGATTATGATTTTCATTTCGATTTTGCAAAACTTCAGGTTCTAAATTTTAAGCGTCCGTCAAGTTGGGGGGGGGGGGGGTGCCCCCCCCCCCAACTTGACGGACGCTTATGCTCACTTTACTATAAGATAAGTCAGAAAAGAATGATCGACGTTCTTTAAGAGCATTGTTCCGATGTGTACCATGTGTCAACGAAGACATATGACCAATTCAGAGTTGTTGGCAGACTAGAGGGAGGCTAAACACAAGCCGAGGTAGCGGAAGCCATTGGAGTTTCTCAAAGTGTAGTTTCCAGGATCTGGAGCCGTTTTCTAGAGACTGAAAGTGTTGACCATAGATCAGGGCAAGGACGTAGACTGGCTACAACGCCCATTGAAGACCGCTGTTTAGCTTTATCGGCTCGGAGGCACCGAAATATGAGTGCCACTCATTTGCAACGACAACTTTGCTCGGCTACTGGCAACCGTGTTTCGACACAAATTGTCCAAAATCGACTCACTGATCTCTATCGACTTCACGCAGTTGGCATGTATGCCCGTCGACCAATGGGTTTCATTCAAGCATTCGCTGATGACTTTGTGATTGGCGTAGTTAAAGGGACAATAAAGAACATGGCAGAAGAGGCAAATTCAGCTCTTGTACAGTTCAAAAATTGGGCAGATTATTATAACTTGAAAGTCTCAACTGATAAATCTAGTCTATTACTTTTTAGAAGAAAAACTAAGAATCAAAATATTAAATTTGGAACTGAAAAAATTAAAAGAGTTAGAACTTTAAAATATCTTGGAATCATTCTGGATGAAAACCTTTCATTCTTACCACATATACAGCATTTGAAAGTCAAATCAACCAATTATTTACAACATTTAAGACGCCTAGCAGGAAAATATTGGGGTTACAATATTAGCTTCAGAACACGCTTGTACAACTCAGTTTTTCTCAGAATAATTGCTTATGCAGCTCCGATTTGGGCAAGAAATCCAACTACAAGATTAAATTTAAATCTTTTGAAACTGCAACGTCCTTTATTATTAAATTTAACAGGAGCTTACGCAACAACAGCAAATAGTTCTTTACAAATAATCACTGGTATACCTCCTTTAGATATTCAAATTTCCTACGAAGCAAAAATAGGAACATTACTTAGACTTAACAAGGACGTTGTAACCAATTTTGGAATTCTTCGATCGTCTACGTTTGAAAAGAAAGTCAAAACAATTTTATTTCATCCAAGTGTTTCCTTAGCCTCTTCATTAAAAATAAACTCATCAAATTTGAACAATTCAAACAATAATGTTTCTAAATCCCGTTACTTCACAGATGGTTCGAAAACAAAACAAGCTACAGCGGCTGCTTTCCTTATTTTAAATAGCACAACTCCTACTAACGAAACCACCTATCTTCTAAATGTCTCCAACTCAATTTTTCAAGCTGAAGCGCTTGCTTTAAGAGAAGCAATAAATCATGCAGTAACTCATAATAATTTACCATCAATTATGTACAGTGATAGCCAATCAGTCATCAAATCAATAAGTAATCTAAACCCAACAAGCTCATTAATAGCTGAAATTCAACAGCAACTTATTAATCACCATTCTATAAAAATTTCTTGGATTAAAGGTCATTCAAACTCTGATGGAAACAATAGAGCTGATTTTCTAGCAAATCAAACAGCAAGTGGATTATCAGTACCAACAAAACAATATTCTTTACCATTTCCAAGAAGTTTTGCAAAGCATAAATTATTACAAGACTTACTGACTGATTGGCAAGAAC
>JAXGGA010009845.1:0-49578 GCA_038373865.1 Uloborus plumipes
ATTGGTATATTGATATAGAGCTCCATGCTTTTTGCCAGAGTTTGTTGACTTTAAAGCCCACTATCTCAAAATCAGGTTTTTGTCAGTTAACTCCTTTTTGCATAACACCATCCAATTTTACTTATGTTAATGAATAAAATGGAGCCAAAAAGAAAGTTTAAACAGATTTTTCGAATGTTTCTCAAAAAGCAAAATCAAACTTTTTGTCAAAAAAATGTTTTTAAAAATGCGAAGAAATATCTACATACCTGAGAATTTGCTTGTATAGGATGCACTATTTGTGTATTACTATGAGCTTGTGCTTGTGATGGCAATGAATGGTGAACAGTTGATGAAGTTTGATTATGACCATGATTACCCTGGGATAAAGTTGTAGCAGCTGCTACACGAGCTCTAAAGATTATAAGAGTATGATAAGGGTATTAGAGAGGTATATATCTAATTTAGTGAAAATGCACATCCAAAAATGACTTACAGCAAAATGTTTAACAAAATGTTGAAACACATTTTTCCATTTATTTATTTTTTAAGTCTCACTTTTGTTAAACATTCTTTGAAGGAATGATAAATAATAAAGAAGATTATAAAAAGCAAATATAACATACTTTTCAACTTTTAGAAATGAGCATTGGTACAATTTTAGCATGAACAACACTAACTCATCCAATTGGAATTTTGCTTAAAATAAATTTCAGGTACATGAACTACAAATGATGAATAAATGCATGACCAAAAGGTTTTAGTACAGCTCCATTATTTAATACAGGGATGATTGTGAGTTCATGAAAAAATACCTGAAAGTTTTAACCAGAAAATGTGTGGGGAGGCGGTTTTCTTTAAACCAAGGGCCCTTATTACTTAAGCACACCTAATTTTATAGTTAGACATACATAATAACTAATTGCCTTTCATATAAGCAAACAAGACACATTTCATATATTAGATTAGTTTCACATAGTTTTGGGTCAAAATATTATGCATGCATTTAATTAAATTGTAAATGAGTAAAATAAAGTTATTTTTGAGCTGGTGTTTTACAAATTATCTCCAAAAATGTATATAAATAAAAATATATTTCATTAGTCTCCTAACTAAAGGTAATAAGCATCAAAAATGAGAGAAATTCGATTCTTGTATCGGATGAAAATCGATTGCATTGTTTAAAATGAAGGCACCAAAATCGAAAAAGGTGCAAATAAAATAATTTATAAAAGTTTTTAAAAAATAGAATGGCATTTTAACATTTCAATTCGATAAATAGTATTAATAATTCTTGGTATAATCACCGAAAATTCGAAAAAGCAAAAAAAAAAAAAAAAATACCGGAGGTAGGAAGATAAAAGCATAATTAGTAGGGCTGCGACATCGATGTCGATGTTTTGGAAACATCGATGTTCTTGCTAAAACATCGATGTTTTTACCATCGATTCTTGAGGGTCGATGTTTTTCCAACATCGATGTTTTGGGTTCGATGTTTTTTCGATGTTGATGTTTTATAATCCAGCAAAAAAAGTTTGCTAAAAATGTGCGATGAGTAGACATATTAAGAAGTTTTCATCCTTAATCAGAAGTTTCAGTATTAATCTCATTGGAAAGCATTTTCCATGATTAATATCGGTGTTTGCTCTCGATGTTTCTAAAATATTTCTAATTTACTTTCGCCGTTTTATTTTAATTCAATTAATTTTTTATGTCAATGTTTTATATTACAGCAAAAAAAAAAAAAAAAAACCCCAAGATATGCGACCATCGTTAATCAGCCATTACACTATCATTCTCGTTAGAAGACGTTTTTGATAGTTACCATCGATGTTTTGAGGTCGATGTCTTTTAATGATCACTGTTTTTTTCTTTCGATGTCTGTTTTACCCTTCAGTAAAAAGCAAGAAAAATATGCAATAAAAAAGATTTATCTTCAACAGATGCAACGTCTATCGTATTGAAATAATGTTTTTTTTTTTTTTTTAACTATTAACGATGATTTACGGTAAACGATTTTTAAACAACGTTGTTTTTGTTTTACTTTTGAAATTTTTTTCGATAACGGTGTTTTACACTTCAGCAAAAAAAGTTTAATGAAAATATGCGATAATAAAAATAACACAGTTAATCAACATTTGCAGTATTGATATCATACAGTTGATGTTTTTCAGGAGACAAAATATTAATTTAATTGAGTGATAAAAAGCTGCGCAATGTATTGGGGAGTTACTTTTTTCTGTACATTTAAATGTTTAAGCAATTTATATAAAAAAAGATCGATGTTTTGAAACATCGATATTTGAAAACATCGATGTTTTTTGGTCGATGTATCAATACCATCGATGTCTTAATTTCGATACATCGATGTCTTGAAACATCGATGTTTTGCCTTCGATGTCGCACCCCTAATAATTAGAAACATTTTATTTCCGGTATTTTCGATCATGAAAATACCAGAATCAATCATGATTCATATAAGTGGCAGCCACTGTATTAGCTTTGTGTTGATGGTCCTTAATATTTTCCTCTCTGCTATCAAAATATTTTACATGGTTGCAATTTCTAAATCAACTTCAATCAAAGCATAAATTATGCAGATTCATATAAAACAATGTGAAACAGGAATAAAAGTTTAAACTAGCTTTTAAAAACTAGAGATAAGAACAATACAGGGGCTGACGTTATCAAGTTAGAATTTATTAAAAAAACCCTAATTCATATTCTAATTTAAGTCATAATTGTGTTAAATATAAAATTATAACTTGTGTATATTTTAAGAATTTAGTCAACTTTCCAGTTTTTACCAGGACTAATCCAGTTTTTGTTACAGTCCTGACAAAAACAATATTTTACTCGCAAAATAACCAGATCTATGGTAACCTAACTTGAAGCACTGAAAACACTTTGCATGAAAATATCGCAAATTATCGAGAGAATTAGCCAAATGAATAAAATAGAGCCAAAACTTTAAAACTGAACTTTTTGTCACACAACATAACAATTTTAGAGAAACATTGAAGAGATCGAACTGTAAAACTTTTACTTCATTTTTCAAAATTTCATTTAATTAGCAGGGCTGCCAACCTTATTAGGGAGCTATGTGTAGTCAGAAGGAAAAACAAGTGTAGTTTCCAGTGCTTAAGTGTAGTCTAGCGCCGTTCAGAACAGAACAGCTCCGTAGAAACAGCTCCGATGACGTCATCGCTCCGATTATGTCATCGATGCGCTCAGGAGTGGATGACTTGTGTAGCGGTGCTTGTTCGATATTTGTTTTAAGCGGAAGATGCCATGCGAAATTATACTAGAATCGACTCAAAAAAGCATCATCTAGACATTCAACATACAAGGAACAAAAAAAAAAAAAATAATAATAATAATAATTAGCTTTAATGATTATTCAACAAATGCGTAAAATTCTCCTCCTTGCGTAGTGCGTAGTAAGCTGGATGAATGCGTAGTTACTACGCTAAATGCGTAGTGGTTGGCAGCCCTGAATCAGTATAAAAAAAAATTACAATAACACAATTCTAGCAGAATATCTTTTTTTATTATCTCAGAATATATTCACAGATAATTAATATTGAAATAAGAAGAAAACTTACTGATAGCCAGATGGAATTGAGAACTGTACACCACTTTGCATTTCAGAGACTAATGTTGAACCTACAGCATGGACAGTTTCTTGTATTAGAGCCAGAGGCTGCCTTGAAATCAAAGGCTTATTACTATTATTGCTGCCCGTTCCTGGTGAAACGGGCGCATTTACAGTTCGATTGGAATGATGAAATGAAATAGTTGAGGCAGATGATGAACCAGATGTGACAGAAGTTGTCAATGGAATGTTAGATGCTCCCACACGAGCATCTAAATCAGTAAAGATTCTGGACGCTGTGTTTGATGTTGAAAGGGGTAAAGTACTATTGAAAATCCCACTGTTACTAGTCAAACTTGAATGATCATCGAGGTGTCGCCGCATTTTTTCTTGCGAACAAAATCAATCTATAAGGAGAACACTAAAATGTAATGCAAGCATAAATTTGAAGCACTACAAAAAAAAAAATCTTTGTGGTATAGTATAACTCCAAAGTTGCAGGAACAATATATGAATTGAAAACAGCACTTTACAGTACCAAAGTTCTTACCAATTTTTTAAAATTTAAAATCAAGAAGTATTAAGAAGTTTTCAATGAGTGCTTTCAAAATTTTCAAGGAGTCAATATTTACCTATAAAAAGATGTTCTTTTTGTAGAGAGCAAAAACATTATAGTAAAACATTACTATGAACTCAAAGAAATGAAGAAAGATTTATGTCTTGAATAAAACTTATCTAAGTAAGCAGTCCATTAGAAACAACTTAAAGATTTTCAAAATATGTACAGCTTCAGTAAGAAACCAATTTTTTTAAAATGAAATTAGGACAACAACAGGCTTAAGTCATTTTAAAAATGTTTACATTTATTTATCAATATCTAAACACAGTACACTACTGTACAGGGGTGCCCATCTCCAAGCTCAATGCCGCAAATTCCCCCCGAAATTTTTCATAACCTTCTTGTGCTTTTATCCCTCTTTTTTATTTTATTCATTTTTTTAAATATTATTTATTTAAATTATTATTTTTTAAAATATTATTTGTTTATTTTTTAAAATATATTATTAATTTTTAAAAAGTACGAATTATACGCAGAATAGAATCGTTTTTTTTTCCTTCCGGGCATTCTAAGCACACACACATAATAAATAAGTAATAATAAAGAAATAAAAGAAATAATTTTAATTATAAAAATAAATTAATAAATTTTATTCAAAAAATCAGCAAATAATTTACATTAAAACAATAAATTTATGAATAATTTAAATAAATAAATAAAGTAGTTTAAAAAAAAATTAATTGGAATTTTCATCTTAACATTTCTATTTGATGAATATTGTTAATAATTATCGGTAAAAAAAAATCCGGAGGCGGGAAGATAAAAGCATAGTTAAAAATATTTTATTTCCGGTATTTTCGAACATGAAAATACCAGAATCGATCATGAAAATACCGGAAATCTGGTAAAATACCGGAATACAATCACCCCTGCTTGCGCCATAATCCCCCCCCCCCTGTGGGCACCCCTGCTACTGTAAATAATCTTGTTGATTTAAGCAATGATGGATAATGGACAGCTAAATGAAACACTCCTTTTTTGGGTGCTATATCATTTCTTTAACTGGCAAGTTTCTGGAACTTTTCAAAGCCATCTATGTTGGGGATGGGGAAGTATTGCTATTAATAAGTAGGTTTTTTTTAATTGGATAGTCAAAACTGACTTAAATCAATAATTTGAAGAAAAAATCTACTAGGCAGTTTAAATCAAGAAGCCCTTAAATGAGGTAATAAATTCTACTTGGGCTTGATGATCTGCAGAAAAGATAGACTTCTGCACTAGAAGACTTAGACTTCTGACAAAAATATATATTTTGGCATATGCACAAAATATATTTTTATCATAAAATTAAGTTAGACACAGGCATAAAGAAAGTGCTTCTTTTATCATGTGTAATTGCAAGGCTTTATTATTTTGTTTTAAAAATAGATACAAACCAATTTCTCGTCATCTTGGATGACAAAGTATCAGCTGTGCTTTTCATAAAGATAAGTTTTTAAAGCTATCTTAACAGCTGTACAGAAACTTAGAAAGCATAGTTAAAAGTGAAAAATATCAGAATAAAACTTACATTCAAATATTCCAAACCTCGGAACATGGCTCATATATAGCCTAGTAATAACACTAAGACCTTGTACTCACTGATGCAACAGATACACGAAAGTATCCGTAGCAGGAGCTAAAAGAAAAAAAAATGTATATATGATATTTTATATTAAAAAATAATGACAGTAATAAACTTAGCAAACAGGTCGAAAAAAAACTTGCATTAAAAACTACAATTGCATGTGTTGACACTATACAAAATGCTCACCAAAATACCACACTAGTGCACAGTGAAAAAAAGGTTTTAAAAAATTTTACATTTCACATTTGGGCATCAGATCTATTGAATTTAATAAAATGTTTAATTTCTTTAGTTCTGCTGCCTAAATCTTTTTGTTTTCCCCGATAATCCTTTTGGTGATTAGGAATTTATTTTTTATTGATCTGTTATCTTTACTAAAATAATCAACTTGTACTACAGAAAATTATTAGTCGCATACACAGGGATGCGCTGACTGAAATTTGCTTTTAGAGCAATCTCAGGAGCAGGAAAATGGTGAATTTGGAGCAGATTGAAACAGTAAGAACTTAAGTTTTATATCAATTTATAGCAACAATATAATATCTAACACACAAACACGTATAAGAAATGATGGAATAAAAAAGATTAACGGTTCAAAAACTCTAACAAATTATGGAAGCTCACATAATCTCACTTTTTATTACTTTACGTAAGGGATACGCACAACCTTTTTCAGTGAAGGGCCACACACAGGCCCGTCATTTTGAATTTTTCCAGGGGGAAGGGGCAAAAGGTGTATACATAAAGTAAATTTGCTAAAAAATGGCAAAAACCATGCCTATTTGCATGTAAATACATCAATTTATCAAAGTGGGGGAGGGGGGGTCTTTTTTGTAATTTATACCTTTTTAAGATTTTCTTAGTCATTTTTCTTTTTATTTAGTACAGTACTGCCTGACAAAAAGCTCGTGAAGCTAACCTGTGGCTCGTTTTATGTTCCATGTTACTAATCAAGAACCAACTTTTCATTATCAAACAATTTTTAGTTTTTAATTTTCTTTTCCACATGTTTTAGAATGTTATGTAAGAAACTAAATACGATTGATTTTCCATTGCTCGACAACTTGGGAAAATATGGATTCTAATGTTATCCTAAAAATCTGCGGAAGGGGGATGAGTTATCGATTTATTAGATGGAAATCAAAGCTCTAAAAGAAAATAGCAAAAATAATGAAATTGAGATTGTCCAAGAGAAGTTTATAAGGATTAAAATAAAAAGTGATTTAAATCAATGATTTTTTTTAAAAAATCAATTGAATTAAATCTTGATTTAAATCAATGATTTTTTTAAAAATCAATTGATTTAAATCATTGACACCAATACAAAGTGTGAAAAAAATGATGGGTGGCTAACCACTCCCCCATTTTTTTAACCTTGTGACAACTCTGGATATAATAATCCCCCCTGAAACCAACGGCTAGCTACGCTACTGAGTAAGAGGTCATAAAACCTTAACTTTTTAACAAAGCATGGCACTGGGAAAATTGCAGCTGAAGGAAATTGTTTTTCATGAAATACAACGTCGCTATAACTTAAAGTTATCGGAAAATTATAGTAAATATCTAACATTTCCAGAAATTTACTTCATTTTTGATTTTCCCTGATCATTTTCACTTTCCCTGATAGTTGCCGGTTTTTCAGGAGCGCAGCAACAGTGTTTCATTTTGTTTGTTTGTATTTTTTAAATGTGTTTTGTTTGTCTTTAAAACATGATTTAAAAATAAACTGCAAACCATTTTTCTTTTCAGAGCTAATATATTTAAGAAAATACATAACTAGCAGCATGAAAAACAGTATAACACATTTATAAGTTCCTTGAAAACAATGAGTTTTGTATTATATCCATATTTTCATTGGAAATAACTCAGTACAAATGTCTCCGTGCAATTAAATTTATGTGACAGAAATCTAGTTTGATTCGATAATTTTTCAACAGATCAACATGGTTAAACAAAGGCGAAGCTTTCTTGGGATCTCCTATCAATTAACTAAAAAGTTGAAAATACTATTTTCTTACCTGTTCAAAGTTTGACTGTTTAGCATGGAAGCCAGGACATAATTGTTGATTACTTCAAGTACCATTAAAGATTAAAACTGAAATAATAACAATAATTCCTTTAAGTATTTTTGCATTTAATCCACACTACAATATTGATTAAAAATCTACAACTTAAACTATAAAATTACAAATTTCACAAGAATTAATATTGAACTAGCTGCCAGGGCAGCTAGATTAGCTTCCTGTGGCATGTAGATGCATAACGTCCCCCTTCTCTAACTTTTACCTCATTCTGAAGTTATATTATTTGATATAATTTAATATTCATTCGATTTCAAGACATACCACGCACGTGGCCCGACGTTGCACGTGCACTTCGTGCCCTGAAAGTAGTGAGGAAAATTTCAAGAAACTACTCCCTGCAGGGTTGGGTTTTTGACGTCAAAAACCAGTTTTTGACATGACATGTCGAAAACCTGTCGAAAACCCGTCGAAAACCTGTCAAAAACGTCGAAAACCTGTCGAAAACGTCAAAAACCTGTCTAAAACTCAAATACAGTGGTTATTGAGATTTTTTATAAACATATAAGGTTTCTCCTCCTGAAAAATATTAAATAAAAATTTATACATCTTATCAATCAAGTTTAATAAATATTAAATTAATAAATTTAATGAAAATTAATTCACATTCTTTTGAATTAATTTGTTATGGAGTGAAAAAAAGTTAAATATTAAAACTTAAATCCAAATTTTAGATTAGTTTTGTTTAAATGTTTTAATAACTATCAATTAGTTATCTTATCAATCAAGTTTATAAAAATTAAATTAATAAATTTAATGAAAATTCATTCGCATTCTTTTAAATTACTTGTTATACCGTGAAAAAAGTTAAATATTAAAACTTAAATCCAGTTTTTAAAGAAGTTTTGTTTAAATGTTTAAAAACTATTAATTAGTTATTTTATCAGTCACGTTTTATAAAAATTAAAATAACAAATTTAATGAGAATTAATTCGCATTCTTTTAAATTAACTTATTATGTCATGAAAAAAGTTAAAAGT
The DNA here is from genome assembly GCA_038373865.1 of Uloborus plumipes. Lineage (NCBI taxonomy): Eukaryota > Metazoa > Arthropoda > Arachnida > Araneae > Uloboridae > Uloborus > Uloborus plumipes. The sequence continues at coordinate 8,822 of JAXGGA010009845.1, forward strand.
ATTAAAAATTAAATCCAGTTTTTAAAGAAGTTTTGTTTAAATGTTTAAAAACTATTAATTAGCTATTCTATCAATCTAAAAATCTTTACATCAGAATTTAAAGTGATTTTTTCTTTTGAGTAAACGCAAAACTAAATTAATTAGAACTCAGTGTACAAATCTGCTAAATATTTTTGATCAAACTATTTTATTTATTTATTTATTAGTTACTAGCAAAAATACCCGGCGTTGCCTGGGCCAGTAAAAATATTGAGAAACAATTTATAATCGCCTTCTTATTTCTAAACTAAAAGAACTCAAAACGTACCGCTTTGACGATTTAAAATGTTGCTAAATTTGCGGTAATTGTTTTGTGATACCTAGGATAATTTTACTCCCCTCCCTACTTTTTAAAAATATGCTTAAGTATTATTAAGTCAGTAATTTTTGTCAAAGAAAAATTGTCATTTAATGCTGAGAAAATATTGCTGACCATGAAATGGCGCTAAAAGTTTTTGTCCGAAGTGATTTCGAAATTAGTAGGGAGCATTTGATAATTATTTGTGCGAAAAACACAAATTAATGGTAATTTTAGTTTTAGGGTTTGATTAATTTCGTATGCGGATTACTTTACGCTTTGACGTAAGTTTTAAAAAATTTTTAATGACAACGTACGGAATCGGCAAAAAAAAAAAAAAACACCCTGAACTTTTCTTTAATTGTGGGAGTATTATCTCGATGATAAGGATTTTGGCGCAGTCTACAAATATCAGACAACAATCGTTTTATTTTAGTTATATCGTGTAAGAAGTAAAATATTATTACATAATCTTTGGCGCCAAAACTGGCGTTAGTTGAAAAAATTACCCATATATAGTTATTATAATATTCTTGCAACAAATTCGGCAAGATACCTGTTCGATTGGATTCTAAGTGACAAATTGTAAGTACCCGCCCAGTCAGCGCAAACAAATTTTTAAAAATACCGTAAAGTTGTATTTAAAGTTACATTAAATTGGAAAATAATGAACTCAATCCATTTATTAGTTGCTAATCTCTTCAAGCGATTACATTACCGATACTCCAAAACAAATACTGTCGGCCCCGCTCAAACGAATACTATCGGTTTCAAGAAATATTTGATTAAGCGGAGAATTCGATAAAGCGGAATCTTTAGTATTGCGACTATGGCATGGGAAATATCCAGTTCCAGGATATTTTATTCGTTTATCCGTTACCCGATTAAGCAGGACCGACAAATTTACGAAACTTGTGAAAATAATTGATACAGTGAACAATTTACTAATAAAGGAATACAATTTATTCTAAAGAAATAATATTTTCACTCAGCAATGCACATTAAGAAACACATTGCTTAAGGATAAATATTCTACTTACACAACTAAGACTACAAAACGTTTTAAATACACATCATAGTAAACGCCTGGATATTCCCCATGAAGCTGGAAAAAAAACCTTTATGATTCAACTTGAGAAAAGCCTTGAACATTAAATACGGAAAGAAGAAATGATGCCCGCAATTTTAGCTTTCGACAGGGAGTTGAGATGATACACTAAATACTGAATTAGTTTGATCAATGCCTTTTGATTTATGAGAAATATGTACCTTAAATTGGAATGAAAAAGGTGCTACCGATCGAACGTTTTTGAATATCGTTATAAATTATAGCCTATGTGTTATCAGGGACCGCGCTAACGATTTTAGTTGTTAGCCAGTAAATAAGCCAAATTTCAAAAGTCTTAGCCAAACTTCGAGAGTTTTAATCAAAGAATTTTATTTGTTTGTTTTTTTAATGTAATAAGTGTATTTTTCCCCCAAAGTGAAAATTTCTGACAATTTTCCATTCGCCAATACTTTAGCCAAATCAGAATTTTTTTCACCGAATTTTCTATTTTATAGCATTTGGCGAGGTGGCGAACGCTTAGCGCGGCCCCTGTGTTATTCTGATGTATAAGCTACATTATGGTAAAAGTTTCATCAAAATCCATTCAGTAGTTTTTGCGTGAAAGAGGAACAAACATCCATACATCCATCCAAACTTTCGCATATATAATAGTAGTAAGATTGTTGTTACTTTTGTAATCAACTTTATCTCAGAATTACTATAAATATCCTGTAATGGAAAATAAGCTTATTGTTTCAATAGTATTACTGTGGTTTCTTTTAAAAAACTCGTAAGAAAAAAACAATACAAACTTTACTCATTTTTCATTATTACCAAATGCATCATTTCTCAATATTTTTAATTATTAATTCGGAGTAACTTATTTTGATACATTTTATTTCATATATGTACAATTTTCTTGAAAATACTCCCCTATTACTTTATATTTGTTACATGAAGATTTAGTTCAAATTTAGTTTTGCATAAATTCTTTTGGTGGAATAATTGCACTCTAATCTGTCTTATCTACACCTTTTTGGTCAACTCAATTGTTGACCAAACAAAGAATTGCAAGTACAACTGAAGTCATTAGCAGATACCCTAAATATGGTACAAGGAGACTACGCAACACAGGCTGATGCCTGTCGAGCATGGCATATTGGCATTCCCTAGCAGAGGATTCTAGTCTTTCTCCACATCATGATGCTGTAATGAAACGCCTCTCTTCATATCTTCAACCGTTTCACTATTTGGCGTACCTAAGGCACAAAGTATATAAAGGAGAAATCCAAAATGATGAGCAAAAGGAAATAGCTCGAAAATGGTTGCTTGAAATCCAACCAAATTCTCTTGAGCATGTAATTGCATTTGAAGCCGAATCTGCCTCCTATCCCGGTAGCTACTTTGCAGTTCAGAATATCCCAGCAAAAACATGGTGGAAAGGTCTAAAAAAAAGCAACATCTCTACCGAATTTGTACAGCTGATGGTACAATTACATTCCAGCCCATGTAGCTCAGCGTCTATCGAGAGAATCTTCTCCAGTTTTGGACTCATACATTCTAAACTCAGAAATAGACTTGGCGTCCAAAAAGCATCAAAACTGGTCTTTTGTTACTGTATGCTCCGCGGGAAAACTGATTTAGATTGGGACTAAATACCTTAAGTAACTGTTGACTTAAGATGGTTTATTTTATGTATATAAGTCTACAAATAATACCAGGCAAATGTGCACTATGCAATTTCTGCTTTCCAAAATTTATAAATTGTAATTAGGTTTATGTTTTAATATACTGCTATTTATAATTATTTTTTATTCTATAATGATAGTAACTCATTCATTTATTTTATTTTCCACATGTAAGCATCTTGTAGTATCCCAATTGAAGGGCTCGGGAGTAAATAATGGTATCTGACAAATTCTAAAAATCAGACTATTTCAAATTAAAATTTAAAAAAATCACTTGTAAAAAATTATCACACATCACTTAATTAATGTACCCACTTCATTTTTAAAATAAAAAAACCTGTTACAGTAATTTCTTGAAGCAATAAAGCCATATTCAAAAGCCATATGATTGATTTTTTAAAATGCTAGTTATCATTATTTACTCCCGAGCATTTCAATTATGTTTAGGATTGCTTAATACACTTTATTTTAATAACCTAAAACTCCAAAAGTTTACTTCAGTGTCTGAAATCAGAAATTGTAAAATTCATTTGAAAATGTATTTTGATTATCAATATCAAATTTAAACATGTTTTGGACAGAAATTTAGGTTTTTGACAATCATGTCAAAAACCATGTCAAAAAGGGGTTTTTGACATGACGGTAAAAACCACGGTTAAAACCGGATAAAACCTCCGACTGTCAAAAACTTGCCAACCCCGACTCCCTGCCAAGGCAGCTCGCTAACAGGCGCTTCACGCCTTTACTTTTTTCCTATATAAAAAAATCCTTCGAATTATTCACATGCTTCGCGCCTTCAAGATGGTGAGGAAAGTTTCAGTAAGTTCAGCTTGCTCAAAGGAAAAAAGCAGACATAGATACTCAGTTTTTAATATAAGTAGATGGCTTTTCAACAAATGAATGTTTCAAAATATTACAAGTAGCTAGCGATAAAAATACTAAGTGACCCGCTTATGAGTTTCGTGTTTGATTTAGTTAAGCCTTCATTCAAAATTCTCATTACCATTGTTATCACTGTTTCATAGCAACCATGTTTCAACAATGGATTTCATATTTAATCATTTATTAGGCTTATTTGCTTTGAATGAATGAAGTGAAAAGGAGGCGCCCCTAAGGCAGCGCAAGCACTGCGACCACAGGTCTATTGTACTATCCCTGCTAGAACCCTAAAAGAGCCCAATAGCTGAAATGAACTTAAGCAGATGTCTAACACATCTGCTTAAGTTCATTCATTCATTCAATGCAAATGCTAGACAGTTCATGGGAATCTAAACAATGGTACCCCAAATGTTCAAATCTGTAGGCAGAATAAAAATCACATTCGCACAAAACATGACCTGAACTTTTATCCACCTTAAGACAGCCTCTGCAAGCTGGGTCATCAGTGATACCCAACAAGTTTAGGTGTCTATTAAGAGTGCAGTGTCCGGTGAGAAGTCCGATGGACATCTTAATCTCTTTTCTGCTCAAACTTAGTAGCTCCCTGGACATCAGCCAGGGTTGACGTTGGTTGAAAGCTTTAGCTTGTCTCTGTGAGTCGGACTGAAGCCACCTGGCATACAAGTCATTCATAAGCAGGTTTCTTATAGTATTCCTGACTTTGTTATAGGGCATACCAAGAGCAGGTTCAGGACCTACGAATAGTGTGTTGGAGCTTAATTTGGCAAGCTGATCAGCAACTTCGTTTCCATCAATGTTATGGTGGCCAGGGACCCAGTAGAGGTAACCTTGTTCTTGCTGGCGAGCCTTACCAGTGCATTGTGGCATTCCCAAACTGACTTGGTAGTAAAGCAATAGCTATTGAGGGCTTTTAAGGCGGCTTGACTATCAGAGAAAATTTTTAAAACCTTACCAGTTAAGTCGCGTTCAAGGCAATTGGTTACACATGCCAGGATGGCTAGAACTTCAGCCTGGTAAACCGTAGCAAGCTTCCCAAGCGAAAAGAAAAGCTTAGTTTTGCTGCTGCTGCAAAAAGCACCAGAGCCAGTACCGGAAGAGGTCTTAGAGCCGTCAGTGAACCCTTATTTGCTTTAAATTTGACTACTTATTAATTGATGTCTTTGCTAATTAAAATCATATAATTATATAAATTGAAACTAATGAAGCCTGAAAAATTACCTACTGTAAAGGCCTTTAATTTCGCGGGCCGTAATTTTCGCGAAAATGAATATATCGGTGATTTCGCGGGCCGAAAATTTCGCGAATTTTGCATGTACAGAACCAAAAGTTGAAAAAGTCCAAAGAAAAAAAAAATTCGCGAGGCCTAAATTTTCGCGATTACGAAGGGCTCGCGAAAATCGCGAAAATTAAGGCCTCGCGAATAAAAAGGCCTTTACAGTATCTATCGGTACCTGGTTCGACTTTCAGTTCATTGGCGTTCAGGAGAAAGAAGCGTGACATAGAAAGATAGAAAGATGCTCAGTTTTTAATATAAGTAGATTAAAAGAGAGCGTTACTTCACATTAAGGTAAATCTAAGGGCCAAAACACTTATAAAATTTTAACAGTTAATTCTTTCTACAACAAACTTAAAGGGATCGTGAATTTTGTTCGTCTTAGTAGGAATTTCATTGTAATGGAATTCAAGAATAGCAATGGAAGTTGAATAGAGACTGAAAGTCAGCGTTAGAAATAAGAATTGAATAAACCTCATTCATGACGGCGCCTCATACAAACTTGTTTTTGGGTACACCATAATTTTACTAATACTTGCTGTTTTTTTTAAAAATACTTTAAAAAACTGCTTTTTACGTTCCTTCTGTCAAGTGCAAATGCTTCTCATTGGTCAGCTTGTAAGAGTAATATTTTAACACCCTCAAGAACAGACCAAAAGCGTTGAAATCTGTTACACATACTAAGCGAGAGTAGGCTGCCAGTTACTCCATAAGGCGCAAATCAGCTAAAAACACTGCTGCCAACTATGGGAAATAAAAGATCAAGAGACAACCATCAATGAGACAGAGCAGAGGGAGAAAAAGAAAAAATCTTAGAGTAGAGTTTAATACTGTTCCTCCCAAGATTAAAAATATACCGAGTACAGTAAAAGCTCGACTATCCGGGAAGCTCGGGAAACACCAAATTCCGGATATGCAAATTTTACAGACAGTTGAGAGCGACTGAATTCCGGTTCATTTTTTACATTATAAACTAGTATGTTGTGGTCATTGCGAAACTTTCTTCTATATATATCTTATTATTCTTGGATCTAATGTATACTGCTGATATAATCACTTCTATAACATTCTGATATTCGCAAAAACAGTAAAAATTCTATCCTTTGAAACAATTGATCTTAATTCATTGGTGTTCAACTTTTGGCCAAATTGTCTACGCATGGGATTACTATAAAACAGGGTTTAAAAAAAATATTAATGTAAACATTTAACTAGCAAAAATACCCGGCGTTGCCTGGGTCAGAAAAATTATTGAGAAACAATTTATACTCCCCTTTGGTTTTTTTCCTGAACTGAAAGAACTCAAAACACACCGATTTGACGATTTTTAAAATGTCGCCAAATTTGCGATTACTGTTTTGGGAGACTTAGGATAATTTTGCTCCCCTCCCTACTTTATGAAAATACATTAAGTATTATTATATCACTAATTTTTGTCCCAGAGAAATAGTCATCAAATGCTGAGATACTATAGCGGACCATAAAATGACGCTGAAAGTTTTTGTCCAAAATGATTTCAAAATTAATAGGAAACATTTGACAATTATTTGTGCAAAAACGCATATTAATGGTAACTTTAGTCTTGTTTAAGGGTTTTATTAATTTAGCATGAGGATTACTTTACGTTTTGACATAATTTTAAACAGGTTTTTAATGGATACATACGGAATCGGCTAACAAAAGCAAAAAATAAAGTAAAGTATTATTATGTAGTCTTTAGCACAAAAACTGGAGTCAGTTGAAAAAAATCACCCTAGAATCTCAGTTACAAAAATCTCCTTGCAACAAATTTGGAAAAATCCCTGTTTGATTGGAAACTAAGCAACTGCCCAATTGTAAGTACCCCATGAAAGTTCCCAATCCACGCGAACAAATTTAAGAAATGCCGTTAAGTTGTATTTAAAGCAGGGTTGGCAAGTTTTTGACAGTCGGAGGTTTTATCCGGTTTTAACCGTGGTTTTTACCGTCATGTCAAAAACCACTTTTTGACATGGTTTTTGACATAAGTGTCAAAAACCTAAATTTATGTCCAAAACATGTTTAAATTTGATATTGATAATCAAAATACATTTTCAAATGAATTTGACAATTTCTGATTTCAGACACTGAAGTAAACTTTTGGAGCTTTAGGTTATTGAAATAAAGTGTAATAAACAATCCTAATCATAATTGAAGGGCTCGGGAGTAAATAATGGTAACTAGCATTTTAAAAAATCAAACATATGGCTTTTGAATATGGCTTTATTGCTTCGAGGAATTACTGTAACAGATTTTTTTATTTTAAAAATGAAGTGGGTACATTAATTAAGTGCTGTGTGTCTTGGGTATATACTTAATAAATTTTTAAAAGTGATTTTTTTTAATTTTAATTTGAAATAATAAATTTTAACTAATAAATAAACAAATAAAATACTTTTATCAAAAATATTTAGCAGATTTGTACACTGAGTACTAATTAATTTAGTTTTGCTTTTACTCAAAATAAAAAAAAACCACTTTGATGTAAAGATTTTTAGATTGATAAAATAGCTAATTAATAGTTATTAACTGGATGTAAGTTTTAATATTTAACTTTTTTCATGGCATAACAAGTTAATTTAAAAGAATGCGAATTAATTTTCATTAAATTTATTAATTTAATTTTTATTAAACTTGATTGATAAGATAACTAATTGATGGTTATTAAAACATTTAAACAAAATTACTCTAAAATTTGGATTTAAGTTTTAGTATTTAACTTTTTTTTCACTCCATAACAAGTTAATTTAAAAGAATGAATTAATTTTCATTAAATTTATTAATTTAATTTTTATTAAACTTGATTGATAAGATAACTAATTGATAGTCATAAAAACATTTAAACAAAACTACTTTAAAAGCTGGATTTAAGTTTTAATATTTAACTTTTTTCACGGCAAAACAAGTTAGTTTAAAAGAATGAGAAATAATTTTCATTAAATTTATTAATTTAATGTTTATTAAACTTGATTGATAAGATGCATAAATTTTATTTAATATTTTTCAGGATGAGAAACCTTATATGTTTATAAAAAATCTCAATAACCACTGTATTTGAGTCTTAGACAGGTTTTCGACAGGTTTTTGACGTTTTCGACAGGTTTTCGACGTTTTTGACAGGTTTTCGACAGGTTTTTGACGTGTCATGTCAAAAACTGGTTTTTGACGTCAAAAACCCAACCCTGATTTAAAGCTCCATCAAATTGGAAAATAATGAACCTAATCCATTTATTTGTTAAAATCCCTGTTCGATTGGATACTAAGCAACTGCCCAATTGTAAGTACCCCGTGAAAGTTCCCAATCAACGCAAACAAATTTAAGAAATGCAGTTAAGTTGTATTTAAAGCTCCATCAAATTGGAAAATAATGAACCTAATCGATTTATTTGTTGCCAATCTCTTCATGCAATTACGTTACCCATTCTCTGAAACACATATTTACAGAACTCGCGAAAATAATTGATGCAGTGAACAATTTACTAAAAAAGAAAAACAATTTATTGAACAAAATAATATTTGCACGTTTAAAGTGCAATAAAAAATACATTGCTTCAGGATACATATTTTACTTACACAACTATAAGACTACAAAATGTGTTAAATATGGTGAAAGCTCGTTAGCAAACAGGCGCTCGAGCGTTTCCTATGTCAATGTAAAAGCTTGGATATTAATTATGAAGCTGAAAAAAAAAACTTTTTGATTTGACTTAAGAAAAGCCTTGAACATTCAATGTGAAAAGGCGAAATGATACACGCAATTCTAGATATCAACAGGGAGTTGAGATGATGCACAAAATACTGAATTAGTTTGTTGCAAGCCTTCGCATTTATGCGAAAAATGTACCTTAAATTGGAATGAAAAAAGCGCTACCAATCGAACTTTTTCGAATGTCGTTAAAAATTATAGCCTATGTGTTATTCTGATGTATAAACTACATTATGGTAAAAGCTTCATTAAAATCCATTCAGTAGTTTTTGCATGAAAGAGAAACAAACATACATACATTCATCTAAACTTTCGCATTTATAATAGTATTAAGATAGCAGTTACCCAAAGCACAGAAAACGTAGACTGCTCCACCCCCCCCCCCCTTGAGAGAATTTGTTCCCCAATCTAATGGGCACCAGTTCACATGTGAAAACAAATGTGTACCAAGTTGTGCTTGATTTCAATCAAGTAGTTTTTGCTCTACAGAGGCCACAAAAACCGATCACATATGTACAGACAGACATTTTCCGAAAAAATTTTTAAATGGAGTGGCACACCTCAAAATATGCAAGTGTGTCAAAATTCGAAAATTTTCACAATTCAAATACTTTCTGCTATATATTAGGCATAGAAGAAAATAAAAATTGATTAAAATAAATACTATCAAAATATACTTCAATGTTATTGCATTTAGTAATGAAGGTAACCTAGTTTAAGAATTATCTTAACAGGGTTGCCACAGGGAAAATGTCACAAAAAAGTAGCAAAAGTCGCCTAAAAATACTAAAAAAGTTGCAAAAAAGTTGCCTTGAAAATAAAAAAAAGTTGCAAAAAAGTAGCCATGAAAAAAAAAAGTTGCAAAGAAGCTGAATAGAAACATGTGACAAGCTAAGCTGAATATGAGTAATGTTTTAAAACAAGTTCAAAAAATAAACATATTTTGAACTAATGCATTAAATTAAAGATACAAATGAGGAAAAAAAACAAAAGAGTACAATCGAGGTTATTTACTTTACAAGACTACTACCATTCAAAAGAAAAAATAATAATATACTCGTATAAATACAGAAAATTTATTCCGAAAATCCATGTTTTTGGTTTTTTACAGAAAAATGATTCTATCAAAGTATTTTCCTTTTGTTCACTAAGCAATTTAATTTATTTTCTTCATCTTCATGCTCTCTTTCTCTATTCCTCAACTTTATACTGCCTTCTAACATACCCTGAGCTCTTCCAACTTTCAGTGTCTTTGCTCCAATAGCTGATTTTAGCCTCTGGTTTGCCTGTTTAAAAAATACATCAGCTGATTTTTGAGTGTTCTTTCTCTCTCTCTATTTACTAGTTTGACTTTTTCTTCTAACTTTTTAACAGATCCCTTCAAACTTGACAGCTTTTCTTTTTCTATTTTTCTTTGTTTCAACTTTTCTTCATTTTATTTTTTTAATCTCAATTGCTCTTCCTTCTTTTTCGTCTAGTCTTCAAGGTAGAACTGGCATGATTTGCGTGCATCAAAAGCTAAATTTAAAAGTTCTTTATCAATTTGGAATTGTGCAGCTGTAGAATAGCGCTTCAGAGCATCATATAATAAGCCTGTCGTTACGTTCCAACATCAAATATTTATCTTCCGAAAGAACTCTCCTGGATATTGAAAACCCCCCTCTCTACTTCACTATTACCATGAGACTACTTCGTGACTAAAAATGAATGTTACTTTCTCTGATGAAAATTACTAAAATTTGGATGGCTTAGATGGATTATAATTCTATTAGCTTGACTAGAGAAAAGATCCGATGAGCATATGCTGTGCCGCTTTTACCATTAAAATCTGGCTTATTTGGGACACTGTTTCTGAAGAGGCTCAAGCATAATTCTTTGTATTTTTAATGCATACTGATTCAGTTGTTCATCTACTTAGCTGTCATGTGCTGTTTTTGACCCAAGTAGAAGTTTTGTAGGATAAAGGGGTGAATCGTCAGTTCGAGCCGTTTTTACAATTCCTTCATCCTTAAGAAATATAATTTTTCTTGGCCTTTTTGATCAATACGCATGTCTGAATTTGCTCCCCACGAAGTAAAAAACAATGTACTATCATACAAGGGCCAATTTAAAAGACGAAAAATTAGCAAAGTGATTTCATTTCCAAATTTCAGCTTCCAAACTTCTTCCTTTTTACACGAGAACTACAGAGAGTTTGGGCATTTGATTAGTCATTCAGCAATCCCTGCACCTTATATTCGAAGCAAAAAGCCCCACCTTTCCTCCAACAATTACCATTCAAGAGATATTTGCATAAAATCTGACTTTTTTCTAAACTTTTGCAACAGCAAAAATATATGTCTTTTGTAATTTCCGATTTTCGTTTTGGTTATATTTTTAAAAACTCCAGACACGTATTTGGGACAATATTGTCTACCTGCAGTAGAAATTAGAAAGCATTTTGCTGAATAGTTTTCTTTTTATTGATATATTTGCATTTTGTCTAAACTATTGCATCGCACTGTAGCTGCCCTGTGCCCAGTCGAGGTTGCTGCAAAGATCTGTACTGTATTGTATAAGGTTTCCGCTTCTGGAAAAGCTCAGATATCGGTAACGTACGAAGTATGCAAATCAGTTCCATACAAGATCGACTTTCGTTTTCGTATCACTTAAGCCAAGCCCAACTTGTTGATTGGATGCAGTGGATTGGTGCAGCCCATAACGTCTATTTAGGGAAGGTTTTATTCTTGAAATGGAAATGATTTAAAACCATGCGTGAAAGAAAAATCTCCAGGTGTTTCAAAAGAAAACTAATGTCGGGGGGGAAAAAAGTCTCCAAAAAAGCAGATTCAGTGAAAAAAAGTAGCTTTTTGGCCTGTTTTTGCATAAAAAAGTAGCTAAAGTCGCCTTGTGTCCAAAAAAGTAGCAAAAAGTAGCATTTAAGTATCCTGTGGCAACCCTGTCTTAAGGGCTTTAAAAATTTATAACTTCTCTGCTTAGCCAATTTAAAAAGTTTTTGGTTTCCTTAACATTCTTTTCATGTCAGCTATTTCTGTATTTTTGTTTCAACTCAAAGACTTTGTCATATCATGAAAGATGACATATAATTGTAATCTCAAATTATCTATGCCACTAATGCAATAAGAAAATTTCGTTTATTCTATGATACAAACACTATAGAATGCAAAGGTGAAAAGGGGACAAATTTATAGAATATAATGACTCTTATTTTAATTCGAATAAATATAAAAAATTGATAAAACCAAATCATGATCCAATGTTTTTTTATCTATTATTGAAGAAACTTTCACTCTTTCTGACAATAAGGAAATACTACTCATTTGTTTGAATCTTCTGATGTTTAATAAAGTATAGTTTATTTTTAATGATAATCATTGATTGTACTTCATCATATAAGAAACTAGTTTATGGGCAGGTAGTGGAGAAGTTACAAACAATCTGATCATCTTGTACTATACAGCAAATAAATATATGAAACATGTTATATTTAGTTTAAAGTATTTTAATACATAATTTGTGTTATCTTTACAGAAAATGATAATTGTAATGCAAATTTGCCCAGTTTTTCACCAAAAGTTTCCTCTAAGTAAAAAAAAAATGAGATCCATAACTGTCTTTTGACTTCAATTTCTAATTATTTAACTTTATAAATATTTACTACCTAAACGATATAAAGGAGATAAATTTTCTTTGCAAATTTTATTTTGGTTACATATTTATTTTATAAGAGATATTTAAATCAAGATTGTATTGAGAAAACATGAGCATTTATTAAGAATCATATTTTTAAAAATAAGCTATGGATAGCTGTAAATTAAAATCTTCTCATTATAGTGTTTCTCCAGGTTATTTTTAGGACGATACTACGTCCTGCTTTTGTAGTTTTAATGTTTGAAGCGCCCTGCCCCCCCCCCCCTTTTTTTTGTTTCTCAATGCCTTTCTTGCCCCTAGAAATTTTAACAAAAATTCATCACAAATTCAAGCGTTTTTGGCGTTAAAACGTTACTCTGCCAGTTTTCTTATAATTTGATTTAAATACATATCTGAATTTTCAAAGTTTTTCATATTTTAAACTAAACATTAAACAGATTATCAGTAACAATTTTAGCAATAGTTACAATTGTAACTACGAGTCAAAAAAAAATACTAGTGAGAAATACTTGGATTAAGCAAAGCATGTAGTACACATAGAAGGAAAAAGCACCCTTTCTAATAAATTTCTATTAAAAAAAGTAGTTTAACCTTTAGGAGCTGGGCGGTACACATGCTGTACCGTAAGTCTTTTTTTTTTAGAGGACGGGGTTGAGATTTTCACTTGAACCCTTTGGAGCCGGGGATTTTTTCAAGGTTTCATACACCTGGTACGACAGTTTATACCTTCTCTTTTCAATGGAAAATAATTCTGTGGTTCAACTGTCGTACTACCTGGGTCGAAAGAAAAATTTCTAAAAAACAGCCCGGATCCAAAAGGTTAAGGAAATTAAAGTGCCTTTCATCTGGAAGCACTATGCCCCTTTATTGGTCTGAGGAAAGCACTCATCATCGAAGTATAGTATAAACAAACAAAAAATTTACGAATAATAAACTTTGAACTTTATTTGATAATTTTTATCTCTATTTCACATATAATACTGTATTTTCAGTACTTTTGCTGGATAAAAATTTTTCTTCCAGCCTTCCTCTGTCTACACAAAATAATGATCTGTCAAATGTTAAGAATTAAAGTACTTTTAAAATATGAAATAAAGTCATAAGAAGTGAAAAATTAAGAACTTTTTTCTTTACTGAGAATGAATGCGTTACCATTCAATAAAGACTTTCGATTCGAAAACATCGGTCAATAAATACCTTGACTAAGTGCGAAATTTCAATGTGATACAAGTGACCTGAAAGCTATGAAGGTGGGCAGAAATAAAAGCCATCATAGCAATTTACAAAATTACGAATAATTGCGAGATCCGGTAATATAAATCGAAGCAATTATCAAGTTGCAAACCGAGATCCTTCAAGAAAATAATGTAAACTAGCAAGCAACTTGGTATTCTTTCAGATGTTTACGACAGCTATTTAAATTTATAAAAATGATTTCTCTGTACACAATTTGAGTCACCGTGTAATTTACATTCCAGCTTATGAAACAAGTTCGAAGATTGTCACAAAAAATAATACAAAATTGTATTTGATCAACAAAATCTATCCACTTCCACGACTTTAAAGAAGTAACAATTTTTTAAAATATCAGAAAAGATTTAAATCAGAAGAATTCGGTTCAACGAAATATCATTCCATGAAAAGTATGTAGATGGAATTTAAATCACTTACTTCAGTTCAATAAAAACATTTGAAATTCTATCTCTCGACTGAAACACCGTAGATTTTAATCCAAGCCACTCCACGTTTATAGCAGCGAGGGGAACATGGCCGCAATAGAAACGCAAACACATCGGGTAGAGCAAATGGACTCGCCCACAGCTGCTGTTTAAGCATGGACGCAGTGGACAGATCTCAAATACCACAACAATCAATAAAAGTACAATCAGCGTAATTCATCAGCCAAAGAACATTTTAAGTCAAGTTGCTCAAAAATTGAATCTCCACATCAACGAAAATAAACAATCAATGAAGATGAAAATTCCAATGTGACGAAAACTAGAGTACGAGTTTCTCAAATGATACGCTGTCCCCCTTTCTCGTTTTGGAACCGTCTATTTAGTACGCCATCCTCTCAGAGGCAGCTTCATACATATGAGAGGATGGCTTCGTTCGAGTGCATCGTGTTTGAAGGGAAAGCAAGTGTCGCATTTGAAATGCCCCCGATTTTTTTTGTTCTTGCCTATGCTTAACAGGTAAACGTTCGAGAACTGAATGTTAATCTTTAGCTGCTAATTTAAAAATATTTTTAACAGAATTTAGTTGAAACTATCGTCAAAGTACGGCTGCTGGTTCTAGGGCAACAATTTTCCCGTAAGAACAAATAACTTTTTTTTCATCTATTTTGTTTTTGATGATCGTTGCAATACAGTTGGTAATAAAGTCGCTTTGAAATATTTAACATATGAGTAATATTCTCAAGCTCTTAGCATTTTGTATAAGAAAACGCAAAATAACTCAAAGGATTTGAACGAGTACGAACAAAATGTTTATCAGATGACAAGATGGGGGGGGGGGGAGATTACTGAATATTTAAGTTTCAAACAAACCTATTGCTTGCTGCAGAAAAATAATGTCACACAAATTTTATTTTGTTTCATTAATCGATTTGTCTATTACAGATAATGAGGGTATCACATTGTTCGTTAATTAATAAATGCATCGACACTTCGGGTTAGTATGAAACACAGAAATGACCTTTTTTGAGCAATACATCAATGAACTAAATGATGTATGCCTTTAATTATATCATAACAATATAAATTATTAAAATATGAAACAATTCCATAATTACATTTAAAATCTAAGTCACTGCTGCAATAACATTAACTCAGCACTTTTTAGAATTTCCTTTTTTACCCCTTACTAAGTAGTAACTTGAATTTACTTCTTTTCCCATTCGTTAATAGTCTGAATCACATACAGCATACTGTGGATATAATTAAATGCAAGGAAGAATTAAGGGTATATTACATTAAACATACCGAAATTAATCTGTATCTCAAATAATATGTGTCTCGTTGAAATCAATTCATAAGCAGTACTTAAAATTTTGCAATTATTTCTCTTAAAGTTTGCAATCCATTATTGGACGTACCACACATTTTTAAGAAAATTTGAAATTACAAAATTGATGTAATTTTAATACGCGATTTGATCCCAAGTTTTAAAATCATATAAAGATTATGCATCAATACGACATAAATCATTATTAACTTGTTTGCAAAGATTTGAATGAAATATATACTAAAACTTGGCAATATAATTTTGCAATTGGTGGCAAACAAAGGCTAATTAGTTTTAACATAATGAAATTCGCAAGTTATTTGAAAGGATTTACCGTAACATAACACTATCCACAATATTTCTTTGAGAATTCAAATTTAAAACACATTTTATAAATTTCTTTAAATTATTCTTGACAAGCAGAAATTGTAATGGCATTCGGCATCAGTACCAAAACAAATTCCGATTGTCAGTTTGGTATCTACATATATAAAGATTGATGCAAAGATCAATATGCAACAGAAGTACTAACCTTAGATGACGGATGTTTGTTAAGAATTAAGTTAAAATGAACAGTTTAAACTGCACAATCTAGAACCAAACAAGGCACCCTCTAATCACCCATGAACACTATCGCACAGCAACCGCAAACGTCACCAATGTTTGGAACCATTCCAACCAATCAGAATTTTCGTGTTATGATTAAAATTTTAGCGCCAAGAGGAACATCCAGCAGTGAATATTTTCAACCAATGAAAGAAAGAGAGAGGTTTTCTTATACAGTTACAGTTGAAACTAACTTGAGAAGTAGAAAAAAATAAACGGTACATTTGTAAAGATTTTTAGAAACTTGCGGCTTTGTCGATGGAGGAAAAAATATTTCTAAATTTGCTTATGGATGATAGATTGGTAGGTACACTTGAAACCAGTCGAAAATTCCATACCAAGTGGCATAAATTGCACTTCGTCCGTTACGAGCAGGGCTAAAGTAAAGCAAAAACATATTTTAATGAAAATAATCCTAGCGGGCACATACAGTAAGCACTTGTGAAAACACTTGGTAAATTTATAAATTTATGTGATGCGCGCTTTGCACACTATTACCCAAATGAGACATTTTACGCTGTTTGATAAAAATCTGTATTGTTTTTAAAATTCTACTGCTAGCAAATCTAGAATTTTGTTCTGGGAGTACGGTTAGAAACACTACTCAGTCCTAAAGTGCTTATCCTATACTATAATACGAGGGATGGTTGCCAAGTCGAAAATCGCCCCAGAATTAATAAGCTCCGGTAAACTTGAGGTTTTTGGCCACGAGGAATCAATTGGCGCCGGTTTTGAAGCTCTACGGTCGAGCAGTTCTGAGTTACAGATAGGATTCATTAAAAGTTTGAGAAGATTTCTTTACTACGCCATTTTCTTTATGATTATTCTTAGGCTGGAATTCAAGTGCAACTCACCATTGCAATCGCAATTCCAAATTTGGACAAGTTGCAATCGCTATAAATGCTAATCGCACTGACGTCAGTACGGGTGGAGCCAATAAGAGCTCACAAGCAGTCAGCGATCTCCTCTTATTCGCCAAGTAGGCTGTGACGTTTTATCTAGCTCGTTTTTCATAGGCAAACGTCACGCTGGCGTCACAATGTTTTTATCAAGAAACGTTCTAATGTAATTCCCCAGCTAGCACACAAGCGTTGGGCCAACGTTTTCACGTTACGTTAGACCAACGTCGGTCTCTAACGTTAGAACATACGTTAATGTGCACCGTCGGAAAACGGTTATACAACGGTTGGTTTCCAGCGTTATCTAAACGCTTTTCCAACGTTGTTCCAATGTAGAAAAAACAGTGAACCAATCAATTCCAAACGTTATTCCGATGTAAATAACAACGGATAACCAACATTTTCTCGCATTATTTCACTTTAAATTTCAACGCTAAACCTACTATTTTGCAACGATGTGCAAAAGGTTTAGGACAACTGTATGTTTTAAATGATACAATGTATATTTGTTATGCAAATACATATGAACACAAAAAATTTAAATATTGATTTACAAAGAAACTTTTACCTTTTTTTCTCCCCTTTTGAATAATTACATCTCTCATCTGTTTTTCTTTTCAGGAAATATCATTTACCAGCAAGATTATCCTTAAGACAGAATATAAAATCCTGCCATTAAAAATAACCCAACTAGTATTTTTTCTTCTTTATTTAATCGCCAGTGTAAACACGCAAATCCATGGAAATAGAGCAGAACAGCTAACATATAAATATCATACATAAAAACACAGAAAATATAAAAGTTTGTAAAATTAAATAATATTCGCTTTAAAAAAACACACACAAGGATTCAGCTATATCTTCAAAACAAGTTAATGATGCGAAATGGAGTTGGTTAATTTTGAATATTGTGAAAAATGCCCAACTGAGCATTTTTTTTTTTCAACTGAATTTTTTTTATACGAAAGGAGTTTCAATGTTATTTTCAACAACAAAACAATCATTAAAAGATACTGTTTTATTTCTATGCAACACATGTGGAACTTATATAATTAAAAGTATTCTTAACTTTAAAAGAAGAGTAACAAACTCCTTTTCCTTTTTGCTAAATCAAAGACAGAACAATGAGGATGAAAATTATTGAAATCACTGACACTATAATTCCGAGCAATGGAGAGTTAAAATAAAGGATATTGAAATAGTCAAAAAGAAATAAATGGGACCAAATCGTGAAAATTTCACCACCGTACATACAGCATATACAGGGCCGAATTTAGCTCTTTGCCGCCCCTAGGCAGACTTGAATCTGCCGCCCTCCTCCTAATATATATATATATATATATATATCAGTAGCGAGGCCTCAAGTCATCGAACGATTCGCCGATGACCTGAAGGCAAACCTCGTTTTGTATTGGAAGAATTAAAGTTTTTAAAATTTTATTTTCAGATTATTTTTTCGGATCATTTAATATTCCAAATAATTTTATTTTAGTGGTGCCATCTGTTGAGTAAACGATTAGGCGTGACCTTCACTCATCGCTACAGATACCGCATCGGTTTTGTGTGTGCGCGCGCAACTTTTTCCGCTTGTCAGCCATTTCAGCCAATCAGATACTTTCACAGCTTCCCTTAGATGTAAAACAAGTCATCGGCGATGATCCGCGGAAATTTTATGTGCAAAGCATTTTGTTTTTACTGGCAACTCTCAGTTTTGGCGGATCGTGGGGGTTGGATGGGGAGGGGTAGAGATTTTTTTCTCCTGTTTCGTTCATTCTTTTTTTTTTTTTTTTCAATTCGGTGCGTCACATTTTTCAAAAAAAAAGGGGTTGCGGTTATCTTACGATGGCGCCAATATGAGCCCGACGGGTCGAAAACAATATTGTTTGCAACTACAGTAGTTTTGCATGGGGGAAAATACTGTTACCTTTTGTGTTTTGGAACTTTATCGAACTTTCAAAAACGAATATATGTGTGCGTAGTTTGGTTTTTTTACTCTCTCTTTTTAGTTTCAATTATAAATGTTTTTCATAAAAAGTAGTGCTCGTTGCCGTTCGAGCTTTGCATTTCAGCAAGCTTGAACTTTTCAAATTGAAAAAGAAGCATCTGTGAACCAAGATTTTTACAAGGTAAGTAAAATTTTTTGAATACTTGATGAAATGTTCTGAAAGTATGAGGAGCTTACCCCTCCCTCCCCCTCACACACACATTCGTAAAAATCTGTAGCAATATATCATTTTTTTAAACACATTGCAATATTGTTATTCTTCAGCAATGAAAAAAAGAACCAAATAATGGACATCGGAAACGACAGTTCAAAATTTTCGAAAACTGAGAAATTAAATTTCGGAAACGGCAGCCCAAAATTTTCAGAAATTTCTTATCACAAACACCCCTGAGCGAAACATATGGTCCAGTGGCGGATCATAGGATTTTGAGGCCCCAAGCGCAACCTGATCCGGGGGCCCTACTATTGACGCTACTACCAATGTTATAGTTTACTAATACGAACGATGCAGATGTGCATGAACGACCCACAAAGATTTACGGGATTTTAAACTTTTTAAAGATGTTTAGTGGAGTAAATCCTTTCGAAAATTGACTTTTTTTTTAAGTTTCACAAAATTGAATGCCGGATGGAAGGTCCAAAACCAAAAGGTCCACGAACAGAAGATCCATTGGACCTTATGTCTGGCGGACCTTCTGTCTCTCGGATCTTCTATCCCGCGGACCTTCTGGATGTGGATCTTCTGTTCGTGGACCTTTTGGTTTTGGACCTTCCAGCCGGATCCCCATAAAATCTGCACTTGGTGACGCTAAGGTTGAGGGTTCGACCTTTCGGTTTTGGACCTTCTGTCCGACTTTCCCGAGGAGAGGAGGGCTCAATGGTTCTCAAATTTTTGACAATAAGGCTTTATAAAAACGCAAATAATCTTTGGTGAGGTTAGAGGAAGGAGATGGAAATTTAAGAGTTTTCGCTTTAAAAAGTATATTCTAAAGCTCTCTTTGGCAGAATTAAAGACGATTTTTCTTAATCCACAAACTTTTGTAGATTGTAATGTTTAAGTCTCCTTCATTTTATAAAATCTAAAGACCTATTGACATTTCATTGTCTTGAATAATGTAAAAAACTTGAGATAATTGAAATTATGATTGGACCTTAATTGATTCAAAAAATCTATGTTATGCATTAAAAATTTATTGTAGGAATTCTAATTATGTTTACAGCTGTAAGCGCTTTTAAGTATTAAAGAATACTTACTCTATTATACTTAAAAAGTAATAAAATTATTTCAAGAGAAAAAAAAAAGCTTAGAAATCAAGACAAAAACTGTACTTTTTTTAGACGGATAATATCATTTATTTTGTTTCACACCGTACAACTTTGTCAGCGGAAATTTGCTTATTGGCATTAACATAAACAAAAACTGACTAACCAAAAATTGAAACTGTTCAAGTAAATATGTAAAAAGTTAATGTTTGTATTTCTTTTATCAGATTAAAATATTTTAAATGATTTGAACTGGGTGTCAATGTATGGTAGAAGTTTGAATTGAGTAAAAATAAGGAGTTCAATGGAAATTGAATTACAACATTCCCTATTTCCTATGAAAGTATTTTTATAACGAAGGGAAATCAAAATAACTGAAAGCACCAACGAAAGAACTTGCAGTTATTTATATTTTTTTCATGTAATATTGTTTACAACTATAATTTTCGAGTTAATTTCTGAATACAATAAAACTTTTGAGTATTAAGAAATATTTTTTAAAATAAACACCGAAATGAAAACTACTTAGCTCACAAAGGTTTTCCCTCAGACTATGAAAATATTAAGGTAACATTGGTTTAAGCAAAAGTTCTACTCTTTTGTAAAACAAAATAAATAGCATGAAAAAAAGCTCTGGTACTAATAAAAATCTATGATAAATACAATTTGAGATATTAGACGTTTTTAATACGTTAATGAATGGGAAATGAGTTTCACACGCTTATAAAAAATAGTGCCACAAGTATTTAAATATTTTATAACTGAGTAAATATTACTAACTCCAGTATATTAGTCGTGGATAGGATACAATTCGATATAGGCCCGTAGTCGAAACAATACCAAATAGTTTTAAAATTGTGAACCTAAAACCATAATAAAATTTGCGCATTAACATTTTTTACAACGAAATCTTCGATTACGAAAAGGAAAATCAATTTATCATCATATCAAAGACCAGAGTTCATGGTTTGTATATCATTTTAAGAATCAAAGCATTTTTCTTACTGAAGATATTTCCTTGTAATAACCAATAGCAATACGATTTGAACCATTATTAGACATTTTTTAAAACATTTTGAGAAATGCAATTTTGAACAACCTTCAAAAACACATGAATGAGGAGAATAATTTAATGAGTATAGCAAGTAATTTTGATATTTTAAATACTGACACATTTTTGATTTATCTGTTACATTAAAATTATATCACTCTTTAAATATTGAACATGAAATTATAAAACATAACATCATTCAATAATTAAATGTTCTTCTATTGCGAATTAAGAAATAAATTATTCATAAAATTCAGAATTCATGGTTACTACAGTGAACCTTTAGTTAATCCTACAGTCCTTTAGTTAAATTCAAGACAAAAAATTAAACGACAAATACGAACAAAACTAGCAATTAAATTATTTTACTTACCTTACTAAAGGAATAAAAAGACGCTGCATAAATTGGTTAAACTAATTTTTAGTTGCTGAGTTAGAGGATAAAAAGAGACTAAGAAAAAAAAAAAAGAGCCAGCTGTCCCATCTTCGATCTTTATTGAAATAAATAGAACCAAAATCTCTTGTAAATGATTTTTCTTTTCATGTAACTTAGGAGAGAAAAAATGACCAATCAAAGCTAGCTCTAAAATATATGCTACTGCCTCAAGACAGAGCAATAAATTGTGCAGAACCTTCTCCACCCTCACTGACGAGTATTTCCTTTTCTTTAAAAAAGAAAAAGTAAAAGAGTAATTCTTTGCATTCTGGTAGTATCATCATCTGATAAGAGGAAAAGCCCTTCTGCATGCTTTGTAGAAAAGCGAGACATGGTTGTAAAACTCGGCGCCTTCTGGCCCATGCTTTTGTTAAAGAAACTGACCCCCCAAGTGTTGAAGATGCAATTAGGCAACCATAAAATGGAAAGGAGAAGATAAGGGCACATAAGGGCAGCTGGTAAACAGAAGGTTTCCAGAGCAAGAGAGAGGGGTGAAATAGCAGCTCTTTTTAGAAAAATCTTTGCCACCCATGTCCTTGACCTTCCAATGCCACCCCCTTATTATGTCGAGCATCAGCCAAAAGTAGGGAAATGCTAAATATTTTCCCAGGGAATCCGGCTATAAGGTCCATTTATTTTCCCATGTCACCCAGGCAGACTAATGTTTTTTTTTTTTTTTCATACTTTCGTAATTTTAAAAAATGTTATCTTTTCTTTCTCTTCAAATAAAGTGTTAAAGTATTAAATTGCCACCCCCTTAAAAATGCCGATCCGGGGCGGACTGCCGCCTATGTGCCACTGGCCAAGATACGATGGGAGACGAAGCGGGTAAGCGCGGCTGCTGTCTTCCCTCAAATTTTCGAAACTTATATTTAAAAAAATGCAATTTTAAATTGCCCTTAATGATATTACGTGGGACAGTTGGGATCGGATCTCTCACCCGAATTTTTGTTTTTAATTAAGGCCCTAAAAAGTTCATTTCGGACTCTTTTTGATCTTATGCGGGGATGGGGTGCAACCTTCGCTTAGATAAGCACTAAATAGTTTCATCACCACACATGAACTTGCTGTGCTTAGTCAGAAGTTCGTAAATAATCCAGTTATAATAATATTTAAGAATAAATAAATAAAAAGAAACATTTTGAGACTCACAGGGGACATCCGAAACCCCTCCCCCCTCCCTGCATACGCCACTAGAAATTCCCGTTTATACATTTTTTTATTTAACTTTGTTCATTGCATTTATAACATTGAAAATTGTTTTTTTGGGGTTTCTCTGGGCTGATTTAATGACCCCCCCCCCGGCTACGGCCTTGCGTTTCATGACAAAGAAGAACAGACACTATTACAACATCGAGAATAATGTAAAAAGTAATTTTCAATTATTTTTCTTTTGTATTTACCTTCCTTGAAGGAAAATAGAAAAAATGTGATGACAATGTATACATATTTATTAAGTATTATTTCAAAATGTAAGTACACTATTCAGTAATTACAGTACAAAAATCGTAAGATAAAGAAAAGACACTTCTCACTTGCCGATTGTAGAGCACGAAATATGATATATTGCTTGTTTTGATAAAGCATTCCGGAAGAATGGAACAAATACATTTTAAAACTTTAAGCCTTGTAAAGTTACACACTTCTTTTTTTAATATTCCAGTTTTTACTTCTGGAAAAATCTAAGCAAAGGCACCTGAAACCCAGGGCATAGGCCCCCTTAGATGCAGAGAAAGATTACCACATAAACCAACTAGACCTGGGCATGGGTCCTATCTTTCTAAGAGGCCTCAATTTTTTAAAGGATTATGCACAGCACTAAAGTTATGCAAACAATATGAGTATTTTTAAGAAAAATAATAAAAAAATAACCATTTGTTAATTGGAGAAAAAAAACTTCCTTGAACGAGACTCTTTATTCATTCTACCGGTAACGGATTTACCATATTGCAACTGGGAGGGCCCCCATAATCATAGGGGGCCCCTAAGAGTGAGAGGGTTCAAAAATGTACATGATAACTGATTTACATAGTGCTGAGATGGACTAAAGAGGCCCCCAAAAATGTATTTTAACGGGGCCCCTAGCCATGCTGCATTCTGCCACTGAATTTTCAGGGGGGCTCCAAATCATTGTGGGCTTTGGGCCTCATTATTAGTTCGTTGGGCCTAGCTTAAATGCAGATCCCTATCGGGAGCAATCACCAATCAGTCCTATTGGCTTTGGCTAACTGTCAATTTCCGTGGATTTTGAGCATTTTCCACTAAAGTTCGTGACTTTCATTGGCAAGTCCTAAAATTGAAAATTTTTATTTTTGAGAACGTATAACGTTCCACGGTTTCGAGGCCCCCTGCTTTTCTGAGGCCCCAGGCTTGCGCCTCTTGCGCCTGTTGGGTAATCCGCTACTGATATGGTCTGATATATTTCTTTAGGGACCTGAAAGTTAGCGATGACTGATGCTTGAAGTCACGCCTCGCTACTGATATATATATATATATATATAGTATAGTATTATTATTACTAATTTTCCAGGCAATCTATAAGATGATTGTAATCTCTACGCAAGCTTTAAATCTGTAAGAGGCTTGGAGAATTATGTTACTATTTTTTGTTCCTTTCAAAAGCTTGGTAAATTAAAATACTTTTTGTTTTCAACAATTATTTTCTGCGTTTCAGTATTAAGGGTCTAAATAGTATTGAGGGCCACCTATTTTAAAAATTTTCATGAGGCAAAGATAAAGGTTACAAGTTAAAATTCACAAAGACAGAGTTCGGTTCATTTTTTCGTTTACAAAAGTATTAGGACATAAACACGTTTTTTTTAATAAAAAGAAATATTCAATGTCAGCAAAACATCTTTAAAGATTAACGCTAAGCCAGAATGCAGGTTGTCAATGCGTTATCTTGTTAATGCTTTTTTAATTAACATTCAAATGCAATACATAAATTGTAACAATCCAATTCTTGCGTTTTGAAACGAAACTTATAATGAAAAAAACAAAAACAAAAACAAAAAAAAAACAATACATATTGAAATTCAAACAAATATTTTAAAGTGGGCAAAGTAAAATAATTGAACTGTGATCTACATGATGATGGCTTGCGCGAAAAAGTCAGTCTGCAGTGATTCAAAGCAAATGTAATATTTTGCACTTCCATCGTTAGAGCAAGAATCTGAGAAACTGTCACTCCTAATATTATGGGGTGATTCATGACATCTCAGATTTTTTCCAAAAAATTACCAAATGTTTATTATCTTATTGAAAGACCAAATCCAGAATGTTTTATTTTAAAGTTGAGTTGTTTAGTTTTTATGGATCCCTAAAGGTGAAGGAAGGTGCGGCATCAAAAATTAAGAGGATTTTCAAGACGTGGAAGTTGCTGTGAGCCAAAACTCTTACCAGGAGCTGTTGAACTCCAATTTTCTTTTTGTATATGGAACACAGAAGGTTGAAACTTTACAAAATGAACGGTAAATTTGAGGTAAGTTGTTGCCGTAAGGTCAGTGAAGGCCCTCAAAACAAGGCATTTTTGACGTTTTTCAGCATTTTTGAGGTCCAAAAACAGTTTGTACATTTCAGTAACCACGGCAAAAGTAGTGTCGTTTGAAAGACCAGTGTAAGCGCTTTAAATAATGTATAACAACCGAGGAAAGTTC
Source organism: Uloborus plumipes (assembly GCA_038373865.1). Lineage (NCBI taxonomy): Eukaryota > Metazoa > Arthropoda > Arachnida > Araneae > Uloboridae > Uloborus > Uloborus plumipes. The sequence continues at coordinate 34,365 of JAXGGA010009845.1, forward strand.
AACGTGCTTTTAGTTGCGTTAGACCGAAGGGTGAAATATGTCATATTTTACCGATATTCAAACGGTCATAACTTCCTCTGCCAACAACATATTGAAATATTTTTTTTGCCAACGTCATACTCTATTCTTTGTCTTAACAGAACAGTTGAGTTCTTTGAGGTAGAAATGCTTAAAATTTTTTTACAAAAAATGCGCAGGCAAAAATACATCTTTTCCCTGAGTCTCTATTCTTCCTGATGAGCTCCAGAGGGACCTTCTCTGGCCTTCTCTGAGTTCAGGGAAGATCTTTAGAGTGTTTGATGTACTTCATAGCATTTTTGACGTTTTTCAGCATTTTTGAGGTCCAAAAACAATTTGTACATTTCAGTTGCCACGGCAAAAGTAGTGTCGTTTGAAAGACCAGTGTAAACGCTTTAAAATAATGTAACCGGGGAAAGTTCAACGTGCTTTTAGTTGCGTAAGGACGAAATATGAAAAATGTCATATTTTACCGATACTGACCTTACGGCAACAACTTACCACAAATTTAACATTCATTTTGTAAAGTTTCAACCTTCTATATTCTATATACAAAAAGAAAATTGGAGTTTAACAGTTCTTGGTAAGAGTTTTGGCTCACAGCAACTTCCATGTCTTGAAAATCCGCTTAATTTTTGATGCCGCACCTTCACCTTTAGGGATCCATAAAAACTAAACAACTCAACTTTAGAACTAAACGTTCCGGATTTGGTCTTTCAATAAGATAATATACATTTGGTAATTTTTTGGAAAAAACCTGAGACGTCATGAATCACAGGCGTGACACTCTCTCAGATTCTTGCTCTTAAGCTGAGTACCGGAAGTCCGCCACATTGGATTCTCTGGTTTCGGCGATTTTGGTCAAGTCCGATAATTTGGAATCATCGTCGCTGTATCGGAAAAAAAAATAAAAAAATAAATAAAAAAAAAAGATTGAAGTAAAATTTGCCGCTCCTGAAAATTTGCCGCCCTAGGCAGCTGCCTACTTTGCCTATTGGGAAATTTGGGCCTGAGCATATAGTATACTAAAGAACAAGATAACCAATTAAAAACCACCACACAACACTCAAAAGTACCTATTCTAAATAAAGGAAAAATATGAAATTCAAAGCATTCATAAAGTTCGTCACTTACTTTGGGAGATTAAAAATGCACAGCGAAGATTGAGCACTTGTTTCGAGCTACGGCAAACACGTGTGAAGAAGCGGAGAAATTCTGTCATTGGAATGAAAATAAATGGCTCTACTGCGCATCCCTCACACCCCATCGAGCCCTCCATTACGCTTCATCCACTCACAAATCAGCAACGAGCTTGAAACAAGTTGGGCGTGAAGGTGAAACAGGTTTGAAAGTTGGAAACAGGTTAGATTAACGTTAGGTTTAAAATCGGTTCCTTTTAAACGCTCATCCGATCATTCGAATGATTGGATAAGTGTTATAAAAAGAACCGATTTCCAACCGAACATTAATCCAACCTTTGCGATGCATTTTCAACCTTTCCCCAACGGAAACCCGACGGTTTGTGCTACCTGGGTCACTTGCAGTAGCGATTGCAATATGCGATCGCCTGTTTCATTTGAATTCCTGCCTTATTGTTACTGTTTCATAGCAACCACGTTTTAACAATGGATTTCATATTAAGGGCCGAATTCAAGTGAAACACCATTTGCGCTTCGAGGCGATCGCAAATTGCAATCGCTACTGGAAGTCGAATTACATTAGAATCGCATCTCGTAGCGATTGTAACTAATCCAAATTTGGGAATTTGCGATTGCATTGGTGAGTTGCGATTGTTCGTGTTTCACTTGAATTCCTGCCTTAATCACATCAGCGTAAATTTATATTTTTATGGTATTTGGCAAAAAATTTTTGGCAACATGTTAGAAATGTTATTGTTTTTGAAATTTAAAAGAGATCGATCAAAATAAAGTTAGAATTGGAAATGGGCCGCCGTAGAGACTCTATATAGACAGGCCGACGCATCAAGCTTAAGTTTCACCACTTTGGATCCATCTCATTAACTTTAACTTTCATTTTTCATTGTTGAGGAATTAAGGTTACCAGAGCAAAATTTCGGGACATTGCCAAGCTTTGTTAAATTTACGTAAAAAGTTACCAAAAAGCTATAACTCGCCAGAAAAGACAATCCTCACACACGCGCTGGATCCAAAGTGGTCAAACTTAATCTTGATGCGTCGACTCGTCTATATAATGGCCTGAGGCCGCGGTAGTCCAATCGGTAAATCGTCGGACTCGTAACCGGAGGGTCTCGGGTCGATCATATAGCCGCCGATCAAAGATTCGCCGTCTTCATTAATGATGTCTGGGGGATGTTAAAAATGTTCGTGGTCACAAAATCCTCCAAGGGAAACGAAACCTCTGGGGGGTGCTGGGCCAAGGGTTTGCTCGGCCCATGGGGCTGGTTCAACAATGAACAGAGCGTTCTTCAGGGCCCCATCCCGGTTAAAAAGCGAGTTGTGGTATGTATGGAGGGGGGGGGGGGGCTGGAGTGTGAAGTGAAGTGAAAGTCAAAACCAACTGGAACCAAATGCGTACTGGAGAACAGGGACTCTGCATCCATTCTCATTAACCCCTCCCGCACCTTCGGCCGCCAAGTGAAATAAAATTAGGTGTGATTTTACGGTGAGTATGGATTAAATAGGGTTGTGTTTTTTAAAATAAATTACGGCTGTTTTGAATACGTAATTGCAACCAAGGGCTCAAAAATGCTTTTCAAGTTTATCTAAATAAGCACTTTGCACTTTAGAAAAAAAAACACGAGTTTACAAACCTCTTTTTTTTAACCGAGCGGGCTCGGTCCCCTGGTACTATGTATTATATTGTAACCCCCTTCGTTGCTTCCCTGCTTCACTCATTTCAGATTTACTGCTTCAGTTGTAAACGAATTTGAAACAAGAGCTAAATGAAAGGCTTTTATTTCTCGTAATATTTTAATTTTTCTGATCAAACAATTTATTTAAAATGATGATAGAAATGTGAGATTCTACGACGCTAAGGACGAATTTTCTGTTCTGTTTGCTAATCAGATCTAGCACAGAGGATGGAAAATCTGACTAAATTTAAAGGCTCCGAGTTTCCTTTTTACTTCCTTTTGCGTAGTAAGTAAGGGAAGTATTGTGATCGCGAAAAAAAATCTCTCAAATTTGAGTCTAAATTTTGATTTTGCTCACCCCCGAATGAATGGTCAGTTAGTTTTTTCGACCTGTCAGCACGTGCATATGTACCTACCAACATATAAGCAGCCGAAAAATCCTTTTCAACCACCCCCGAGTTTTCTCGTGACGTCTGTATGCACGTATGATGTATGTGCGTATCTGTGTCGCCTAACTCAAAAACTATGTGCCGTAGAAGTTTCTAGCTTGGTATGTAGGCTCTGAGGATGGTCTAGTTGTGCACCTTCCCTTGTGGTTGCATTCGAATGTTCCCAAGGGGGTGTTTTACCCCTTTTTTTGGGGTACATCAGTGTTAATTTCGATGCAGACTCAAGTGATATGAATTGGCGAGACCACTTGGCGATATGTCGGCAAACTTTTGGTCACCCAGTTTTTGACGCCAAGTTGGCGACATATCGCCAAGTTTGGTGAAAAATTTGGCGAAAAAATTATTTTTTGAATTTGGGTTCAACTTGGCACTATTAGCGATATTTTGCGAAAAATTCACTGAATGATATTAAAATCAGCAATATTTAGAAAATTAACCATTGTAAAACATTTTTTGCATTATTTCGTGGCAGATTAGAGGAGTAAATATTTGAATTGTTACCTTGCTTACTCCAAAAACTTTTTTTAACACTTAAGGCAACTACTAAGAAATTTACACGTAAAAGGAAGTAGCGTGGGGTCCATACCAGATTTTTTTTTTTTTTTTTTTTTGTGCGATTCGTTTGGACAAGCAATCATTTAGCTACAAAGTGCATGGCAATTCAATATGTGTTTGCCCTTTAGATTTTCAAAAAGAAAAAAGCACCTGGTAAGTATATAAATACACTGCAAAGCCGTATCAGTATATTTTCTAGATTTTGCGTAAATATTTTCTTAACTATCCCCAAAAGAGATGTAATCTAAAGATAAGAATATTTCAACAGGATTACATTCTAATTTGTAGCGAACACAGTTTTAGGTGTCCCCTGCAAGATTTCGAAATGCGCCCCCACCCCCTATTAAACTTTTTTTTAAAAATTACCCCTGTAACTCATAGTGCTGTTTTTATGGATTGTGCGCCCTCAAAACTCGTGCGCCCTCCCTTCACTTTTACAAAACTTCTCTCTGGGACTCTGCGCATGAAAGACGCTACCAAGGAAACTCAAATATTTATACTCAGAATTTTCATAAAAGATTTGTTCTTCGCAGTAAATGGTCACCTGTTTGAGGACAGAATCTATTGCAGGGATGACTATGGGAGGGTGTATCTTTGGAACTGATTGCGCCATTGAAGAAGTCAGAGTGATATATGGTCTATTCCAGCGTTTCCCAATGACAAGCGTACCATTGGTGGTACGCGAAAATAATTCACAATGGTGGACATTTCAAATAAACCAATTAATTAATAAAAATATAAGAGGAACTTTTTTCCTATAATTCATAAAATCTATTAATTGATAACATTAAGTACAGTAAAGGTGTTAATATATGTAGAGTTGATGGTCTACCTTGCGGCAATCTATATTGTTTTTTAAAGTTCACTTCTGTATTTAGCCGTTAGCTATCCAGTAAATTTCTAAATATTATGTTATTTAAAGCAAGCACAAGGATTTCCTTAAATGAGTAAATCTGTAGTTTTTACAATAAAAGTTTGATTATGAAAAGAGAATAAATTCAATGCATTTTTATACTTTTTAAATTTTTAATCATTTATTAAGAAACGAAATATGACAAAGTAGTATATACGGAGAAATAATAAACTTTGAACAAACACATTACATACATAAAGTGAGTTTGTACGGTATGACGTTAGCTGATTTTCAATGGAATTCATCTCTTTGTATGGCGTGCATACAAATAAACACACAGGTGGCTATAGTGCACCAAAAAGTAGGGCGTCAAAAGAAATGTGTGTGTGGGGGGGGGGGGGTGGTAGAAGGCAATACTTCTAAAGCTTTTTTTTTTTTAATATGGCTATATTATTGAATTTTAACATGACTGATTGAATGACCTCTAAAAATGCGAAATATATGGCCTCAAAAATTTACCATACTAGAGCCGCTATATAGACAGGCCGACGCATCAAGATTAAGTTTCACCACTTTGGATCCAATTCATTAACTTTTACTCTCAATTTTTCATTGTTGCGGAGTAGGGTTACCAGAAAAAAGTTTTGGCGCATTGCTAAGCTTTGCCAAATCCACGTGCCGCTAATAATTGCTCACAGTGAAAAATTACCAAAACGCGATTACTGGCCAGAAAAGACAACCACTCAAACGCACAAACACGCGCTGGATCCAAAGTAGTGAAACTTAATTTTGATGCGCCGGCTCGTCTATATAGGGGCCTTATACCATACTAGTTGATTTTCATTTATTCTTATGAAATAACATTTAAAAAATCCCATTTCTGGGATCTACCTTAGATATCACCTATCATCTACCTTAGAAATACAGAACTAACTTGAAAACAAAGTGAATTCTTACTTAAATGAAAAAAATTAAGCATTGTCTTGATTCAGGGCCGAATTTAGCTCTTTGCCGCCCCTAGGCAGACTTGAATCTGCCGCCCTCCTCCTAATATGTATATATATATATATATATATATATATATATATATATATATATATATATATATATATATATATATATATATATATATATATATATATATATATATATATCAGTAGCGAGGCCTCAAGTCATCGAACGATTCGCCGATGACCTGAAGGCAAACCTCGTTTTGTATTGGAAGAATTAAAGTTTTTAAAATTTTATTTTCAGATTATTTTTTCGGATCATTTAATATTCCAAATAATTTTATTTTAGTGGTGCCATCTGTTGAGTAAACGATTAGGCGTGACCTTCACTCATCGCTACAGATACCGCATCGGTTTTGTGTGTGCGCGCGCAACTTTTTTCGCTTGTCAGCCATTTCAGCCAATCAGATACTTTCACAGCTTCCCTTAGATGTAAAACAAGTCATCGGCGATGATCCGCGGAAATTTTATGTGCAAAGCATTTTGTTTTTACTGGCAACTCTCAGTTTTGGCGGATCGTGGGGGTTGGATGGGGAGGGGTAGAGATTTTTTTCTCCTGTTTCGTTCATTCTTTTTTTTTTTTTTTCAATTCGGTGCGTCACATTTTTCAAAAAAAAAAGGGGTTGCGGTTATCTTACGATGGCGCCAATATGAGCCCGACGGGTCGAAAACAATATTGTTTGCAACTACAGTAGTTTTGCATGGGGGAAAATACTGTTACCTTTTGTGTTTTGGAACTTTATCGAACTTTCAAAAACGAATATATGTGTGCGTAGTTTGGTTTTTTTACTCTCTCTTTTTAGTTTCAATTATAAATGTTTTTCATAAAAAGTAGTGCTCGTTGCCGTTCGAGCTTTGCATTTCAGCAAGCTTGAACTTTTCAAATTGAAAAAGAAGCATCTGTGAACCAAGATTTTTACAAGGTAAGTAAAATTTTTTGAATACTTGATGAAATGTTCTGAAAGTATGAGGAGCTTACCCCTCCCTCCCCCTCACACACACATTCGTAAAAATCTGTAGCAATATATCATTTTTTTAAACACATTGCAATATTGTTATTCTTCAGCAATGAAAAAAAGAACCAAATAATGGACATCGGAAACGACAGTTCAAAATTTTCGAAAACTGAGAAATTAAATTTCGGAAACGGCAGCCCAAAATTTTCAGAAATTTCTTATCACAAACACCCCTGAGCGAAACATATGGTCTGATATATTTCTTTAGGGACCTGAAAGTTAGCGATGACTGATGCTTGAAGTCACGCCTCGCTACTGATATATATATATATATATATAGTATAGTATTATTATTACTAATTTTCCAGGCAATCTATAAGATGATTGTAATCTCTACGCAAGCTTTAAATCTGTAAGAGGCTTGGAGAATTATGTTACTATTTTTTGTTCCTTTCAAAAGCTTGGTAAATTAAAATACTTTTTGTTTTCAACAATTATTTTCTGCGTTTCAGTATTAAGGGTCTAAATAGTATTGAGGGCCACCTATTTTAAAAATTTTCATGAGGCAAAGATAAAGGTTACAAGTTAAAATTCACAAAGACAGAGTTCGGTTCATTTTTTCGTTTACAAAAGTATTAGGACATAAACACGTTTTTTTTAATAAAAAAAATATTCAATGTCAGCAAAACATCTTTAAAGATTAACGCTAAGCCAGAATGCAGGTTGTCAATGCGTTATCTTGTTAATGCTTTTTTAATTAACATTCAAATGCAATACATAAATTGTAACAATCCAATTCTTGCGTTTTGAAACGAAACTTATAATGAAAAAAACAAAAACAAAAAAAAAACAATACATATTGAAATTCAAACAAATATTTTAAAGTGGGCAAAGTGAAAATAATTGAACTGTGATCTACATGATGATGGCTTGCGCGAAAAAGTCAGTCTGCAGTGATTCAAAGCAAATGTAATATTTTGCACTTCCATCGTTAGAGCAAGAATCTGAGAAACTGTCACTCCTAGTATTATGGGGTGATTCATGACATCTCAGATTTTTTCCAAAAAATTACCAAATGTTTATTATCTTATTGAAAGACCAAATCCAGAATGTTTTATTTTAAAGTTGAGTTGTTTAGTTTTTATGGATCCCTAAAGGTGAAGGAAGGTGCGGCATCAAAAATTAAGAGGATTTTCAAGACGTGGAAGTTGCTGTGAGCCAAAACTCTTACCAGGAGCTGTTGAACTCCAATTTTCTTTTTGTATATGGAACACAGAAGGTTGAAACTTTACAAAATGAACGGTAAATTTGAGGTAAGTTGTTGCCGTAAGGTCAGTGAAGGCCCTCAAAACAAGGCATTTTTGACGTTTTTCAGCATTTTTGAGGTCCAAAAACAGTTTGTACATTTCAGTAACCACGGCAAAAGTAGTGTCGTTTGAAAGACCAGTGTAAGCGCTTTAAATAATGTATAACAACCGAGGAAAGTTCAACGTGCTTTTAGTTGCGTTAGACCGAAGGGTGAAATATGTCATATTTTACCGATATTCAAACGGTCATAACTTCCTCTGCCAACAACATATTGAAATATTTTTTTTGCCAACGTCATACTCTATTCTTTGTCTTAACAGAACAGTTGAGTTCTTTGAGGTAGAAATGCTTAAAATTTTTTTACAAAAAATGCGCAGGCAAAAATACATCTTTTCCCTGAGTCTCTATTCTTCCTGATGAGCTCCAGAGGGACCTTCTCTGGCCTTCTCTGAGTTCAGGGAAGATCTTTAGAGTGTTTGATGTACTTCATAGCATTTTTGACGTTTTTCAGCATTTTTGAGGTCCAAAAACAATTTGTACATTTCAGTTGCCACGGCAAAAGTAGTGTCGTTTGAAAGACCAGTGTAAACGCTTTAAAATAATGTAACCGGGGAAAGTTCAACGTGCTTTTAGTTGCGTAAGGACGAAATATGAAAAATGTCATATTTTACCGATACTGACCTTACGGCAACAACTTACCACAAATTTAACATTCATTTTGTAAAGTTTCAACCTTCTATATTCTATATACAAAAAGAAAATTGGAGTTTAACAGTTCTTGGTAAGAGTTTTGGCTCACAGCAACTTCCATGTCTTGAAAATCCGCTTAATTTTTGATGCCGCACCTTCACCTTTAGGGATCCATAAAAACTAAACAACTCAACTTTAGAACTAAACGTTCCGGATTTGGTCTTTCAATAAGATAATATACATTTGGTAATTTTTTGGAAAAAACCTGAGACGTCATGAATCACAGGCGTGACACTCTCTCAGATTCTTGCTCTTAAGCTGAGTACCGGAAGTCCGCCACATTGGATTCTCTGGTTTCGGCGATTTTGGTCAAGTCCGATAATTTGGAATCATCGTCGCTGTATCGGAAAAAAAAATAAAAAAATAAATAAAAAAAAAAGATTGAAGTAAAATTTGCCGCTCCTGAAAATTTGCCGCCCTAGGCAGCTGCCTACTTTGCCTATTGGGAAATTTGGGCCTGTCTTGATTGTTCATATAATGGTTAGCAATTATTAAGTTAAGTTTGTTAAAAATACGTTGTCATACAAAAAAGACATTTATGAAGTTACATACAGCAGCTGCTGAAACAAATATGCCACTGCCAAATTATAATATTTGTTATTGTTTTAAAAGTTAGTCCTAGAGGTAGGAGTGGAGCTGCTATAATTGAGTATTTTTGAAGATTTTTTGCTTGAAGTTATCTTGGTAAAACATGCTATGTTCATATGTGTATCTGATAACCCTTTGACTAGTTGATTCCAATTAAAAAAAAAAAAAAATTGCTGTCAAAACCAAGGCATGATAAATCTGGCCCGCGAAGCTGATCCGTGTGGCTCGTGCTTTGTTTCATGTTATAAATCAGAAATCACAATTAAAAGAAAATTTCCCACAATTAAAACTAAATATTGAGAAATTGATTCCTGAAAAACATGCATAATTAATAACTGAAGAATCAACTAATGATAACAATAATTATTGATTCTTAATTTTCTTTCCTTTTCCATATTTTCCTATGTTGTTTAAGATTTTAAAAAATAAATTGATATTATTTCATATGTGTTCTTTCTCATTTAGAACAAGGCTGGGGATTACTATAATAGACGTTGAAAGATATTTTAGTGTTAATCAAGGCTGTAACTGCCTACTGTAAAACTTATTTTTACTGTCAGCATTTTTGCTCGTGAAATAAATTTTGTCCTACAGAATATATAGAAATTTTTGCTCAAATAGCTACCACTTAACTTATTTTTCCTAGTGGTTTTTCCCTACTCATTTATTTTTCTCATTAATGATTTTATTTATTCATTTACTATTTATTTTTATTTTATTTTATTTTGCCTCATACAAAGAAGCAAACTTTTTTAATTTTTTGTATGTACAAATTTGCCAAAAATAAAATACTTTAACATGAGCATTGTAAAATACAAAGTGATGGATACTATTGTTTACCAAAGGCTTAACGGTTTAAAGGAAAAAGCAGTTCTAGATTATTCCTTCAGCGATTTCTCGACCCCCCCCCCCCAACTCACTATGACTTCAGAGAATAATTTGCATTATTTTAAACAATATTTTAGAAATTGAGAAGGAATGAATAATGAGTACATTTGAGGGGGAGAGAAAAGGAGAGGGAGAGAAGCAGCAAAAGTCAAAGTGCTAAGTGGCTAGAAATGCCTAAAAAAGGTGTACAATAGTATTTAGAGGAAGTTGGTAGAATTTAAAACTGCTCGATATATTTTTGAATGAAACATTCAAATTATTTTAGGCATTGAATTTTTTCCAACTTGGCAGCTATGCAAATCAAAACTTGAGTCTGCACAGAAAGATACACTATAACAACTATATTCACCTTTGACCTGAACTGGCAGTTAGGACTCAAACCCAGAATTTAGACATGTTTGGTATTCACTGCAAACCGGACCCAATTGCAAACCAGCAACCGAGGTAAAACTTCAACCCCCCCAATTGCGCCCGGTTCATTGTAACCGCACACGCGCAAATATGAAAAAGGTGTTTTCATGTAGCCTACGAAGGTTTTAATAGCAATATTCTCGCAGGCTACGCTTTGCAATCAAATGTGATGGATAAGAAAAAGGAAACTTAACTGGCAAAAACAAGTCCCCCTACCCCCTTGAGCACCATGCCTTGCGTACGATTAAAATCATTAGCTTTGCTTTCAATAAAATGAAGTCTGCTAAATAATCAATTAATATTCCTTATAGCATACAGCTGATTTGTTCATTTCAAAGCAGTATCCTGGTTTATTTTGAAAGTTGAGTAATCAATTCCATCATTACATTTTCATTTTTGAAATAAGTATTTTTAACCCACATTGCGAAATATCCCTTGAAATGAATAGCAACTTGCATTATTTCAGGGCGGCTTCATATCCAAATACGCTTCTGGTCTACATTGGTAAAACAACTGTAATAATACTTTAGTAAGCAGCTGCTTCCGTTTCTCGATTTTCGCCATCCTGATTCTAATAACAAACCCACGTAAGAGATCACGTGCTATTAACTGACCAATCACGCTTCTTGGGTTAAGTTCACGACTGGTTGAGGGACTCCGGTCGAATGAATATCAATTCAAACCCAAGGTTTCATTTTCTAGGTTTGAAGTTATCGAACCGGCTGTTACTGACTCGGATTGAGGTTGATGGTGAATATAGGCGTAAGTGTCTTGATATTGAAAGGGGTCATGTATACTGTGATACCCATGCTACATCACTTTTGTGTAATTTATCTTTACTACTTTGCTTTAGCTGCTATTTCAGCACGCTGATAACTGCTTCTGTACACTTTGTACAGTGGTATGTCAAAGCTGTGTGCATACAGAGCATTTCAGGAAGCATGTACTCTGAATATTATATATGCATAACTAAAATCAAAGTTTTACAAAGTTAAGTTTATCCAAATGTGTGTGATTGTCCAGCAGGTTTCACTAGTTTTACAGCGAGGAAAGCTAAAAGGCAGCATCTGCAAAAATGAATTTTTGAGATATTTCAAGAAATCTGTTTTTGAATCCATTGGAATTTGGCTTATGCAGTAAATCTGTTCTAAAGTATAAATGACAAATATGCAAATGAAAAAAAAGTAATGATAATAATTAATAAAAATGTATACATAAATAAAAATTGCAGATACTGCGATGGGACCTGCCACGGCAGTATGCTGCCATCTGCCATGGCAGATTAGCACTTGATGCCAAATTGTTTTTGTTCGAAAACTCCCCTTTATGTTTTTACTTGCCCTGATTTAATTGTGTTTTAAGTTTATTCAAACTTTCTTTTTTTATTTATTGTCATTGCATTTTCTTTATAGGGCAATATTCGGCATCAATCCCCAAACCAAAGGCACTAAGATGGGAAAGAGATTTGGGAAAAGATGTGGAGTACACCCCAGAGTGTTAAAATTATTAATTGACATAAAAGAATACACATCAATCTGGAATGTATAAAACAATTTGTACCCTTTGTAAAATATTTTTTTGTAAATAAATTTTTTTTGTTGTTTTTAAATTGTTTGTTTTTATTCATATTTATGAAATTGTTACTGCTCATTTAAAAGCATCTAGTTGACTCAAATAATATTTTTTGTTGCATATATTTATTATTTTTACTAAGATTTCAGGTTCTAATGCGTCGATATATCAAATTTACTATCTAAATTTTATTTCAGTTTTGACTTTGAGATATTCCATGGGCACTTTAAGAGAATGTATTTATATGTGTTTGATAAAAAACCAAAAAGTACTGTGTGTTGGCAGTAAAACATTTTTTGAGTGCAACTCATTAGCATAAGGTTATTTTACAAGTAATGACCGCAGAAAATGAATGTAACTGTAACATGTTGATTATTTTTCAATGTAAATTGAATTTTTGAGAAAAATTGCCATAAATTTTCAAGTGTAATATGAGTGCAAGAACAAAATAGCATATAATAGGATACGTTGGGTCACAATGCTAGACTTTTTAGAGAAATTTTGAGCAATGTGTACATTGCATATTTATTATTTATTCTTTTTATTTCATTTTTAGAATATATTTCTTTGTCTTATACTCTTATCTCAAATTTTATTTCCCAGTGAGTGTTTCCCATTTTAAGAGTATTATCTGCATGAAACAAAGGTGAGACACACTGTGTTAGCAGTATATATATATAAGCAAAATAATACAAAAGTCTATACATTGTATTTTTCTATAATATATTAAGCAGGACTTTATTGAAATAGAATTCTTTAGCCCCCTTTTCCCTTTTCAAAGATTTTACTTTTACCTACTAGGGTGTCGTAACTACCAAAACTAGGTTAACCTTTGGTACCTTACATATTAATTGAGTCTTTGAATGAAACTTACAAGTATAATGTGCTAATTTATGACAGTAAGTCCTTGTGAAAGTTATATTTAATGAAATTATAATAAATTAAATTATATCGTGATAAATCAAATTTTAATGCACCTTTTAATTTAGGCAGTGACTATAAAAAATGAGCTCTTACAAGCTAACGTTAGTTAACCCTCAGCGACTGTAGAAAATTAATAATTTAAAATTGTTTGAGGCCACAATATAAATTTACGATCACTGCTCGTAGAAAATGAAATATAACTTTTACAGGCATAATGTAAATTAATGATCACTACCCGTAAAAAAATGAATATTACTTTTACGGACATAATATAAATTAACGGTGACTGCTCATAAAAAAATGAATAACATTTACGGGCATAATGTAAATTAACGGTGACTGCTCGTAAAAAATTATTATAACTTTTACGGGCATAATGTAAATTAACGGTGACTGCTCGTAAAAAATTATTATAACTTTTACGGGCATAATGTAAATTAACGGTGACTGCTCGTAAAAAATGAATGTAACTTTTACGGGCATAATGTAAATTAACGGTGACTGCTCGTAAAAAATTATTATAACTTTTACGGGCATAATGTAAATTAACGGTGACTGCTCGTAAAAAATGAATGTAACTTTTACGGGCATATTGTAAATTAACGGCAACCATCCGTTATTTTACGGAAGAAAAAATAACGGGCAAGCATATTATTTTAACGGCCAGAAGAGTTTACGGGCAAAATATTATTTTAACGGCCAGTGACCGGACCCTTTTTTGCCGGTCTTTGGCCGTAATCTTACGCTGAGATTTTTAAGAGTGTACCGAGTAAACAATCATTTTTTACTCGATCATTATTTTTTAACCTTGAAAATTTAATGCGTAACCGCACAAGGAATTTTTAATATTGCCAAGACTTGGCAATATTAAAAATTCCTTCTGCAGTTACGCATTAAATATAGCCCAGGAGCACCCATATGGTGGCAGAAACTAGGCATCAAAATTCTCGTGGTATAGGCATCCGAGAGCACTCAAAGGCAAACGAGTACTCGATTGATCTTTTACATGACTTACAATCATACGACATGGACGCTGTGGTGTTGTAAGAATCCAGCGTCTAACCCCTACATTACACTGTCGGCATGTAAAAAGCTGTGATAAAATTTAGATAAAGATTTTCCAAATAAATAATGTATCAATATGCATTTTTTTAGAAAGAAGTTTTAGTTTTATTTTATTTTTGAATGTGGAGTTTAAACTTTTTTTTTTTTTTTTGTAGTCGAATACGTTGAAATATACATGTATGTGTGAATTTTTTCTTAAATATTCAATGATTAATGCTAAGAATTGTCCGAAACATGAATTGAGCTGTCTGTTTTCCTTATTTATACACTAAAATTAGACGTTGTTTTTGCAACACAATACAGCTAATTTTACAGTAGTTTTACAGTAATAAACTGTGAAATTGCTAATTTTACAATACTAAACTGAAAGATTGTTAGTTTATAGTTGGGTGATTCTACGAATTCAGACGGTCAATGGAAAAACTTCATGTAAAACTGATTTTATTAATGTTTTTGTATGCTTAAGCATTACAGACTATTATCTTTTATATGGACCACCTAATTAATTCACTACAATTATTTTATTTTATCATTTATAGCTGAAAATAGTCATAAATGTCAACTGGCCTGTCCAAAAACTAGTTTTTATACAAACATGTTCGACGTTCAATTCTTGCTAACTTAGCATAATTTTTTTTGCCATTAATCATACACTTACATTAACAGAGAAACATATTTCATCAGTAAACATTGAAAAAATATTTATTATTATTTTAAATACATACACTTTTCAACGGGCCATATCAACAGTGTCACCCTCACTTGGCGAACTTCAAAGACTGAAATTTCGCATAAAAAATGCATGAGGATCATATTGTTTGCGAATAACCAGTGTAACACTGAGTAAAGTTAAAAGCAAGCTAAGAGTTTTTTTTTTTTTTTAAATCGAATATTATTGCATCGGTTCTCGTTGAAAGTGCCTCAAAGCGTACTGCGCCAGTCGCTGTAATATTTCCCCTGGTAAGTATAACTTTTTATATTTCATCGTTACATAAGCGTGCGGGTGTATAATGTAATGCTTATTGTGTGCAGAC
>JAXGGA010009846.1:0-49569 GCA_038373865.1 Uloborus plumipes
TTTTTTTCTAGGGTATGGTTTTTAGTGAAATTTGTTCATTTCTGAGTAAAACCCAGAGAACCAGCTTCATTCCTATGAGCGTAGTGCCTGAAACAAATACCCGGTTGTCAGCTCAACATCCCAAAATTCCAGTTTTCCAAATTTTACCAGGTCCTTAGAAGTTAAGCAATTGTTAAGACTAACATCACTATTTACTGCTGTTTTAATCTGAACAAGTATCTACAGTAATTTATACAATCCAGAAAATAAAAATTTACTACGAACCTCGTTAAAATAACAAACTCACAAAAGACCCTTAAAAAGCAATTCGTTTTAAAACCTGACGTTCGTCTTATCTGACGAACAATAAAAATAAAAACAGGATGATGGGAGTCGGAAATGTACTTTGTTTTAAGCAGTCGATTTAAGCGTGTTCCGAATAACGAGGTTCGACTGTATTTACTTGCTTGTGTTCTAAGCTTTGCTGAAATCTAGAAACGCAAACGATGCAAATATACTCTAATTAAGGCCACCCAAATATCCTGAGCGTTACTATTAGCTGCGCACCATTTCTCTGGAATAATACAGAACGCTTTTGCTATTGTGCTATAGACAACTCAAGTTATCTATCTCAAGAAGAGAGAAAATTTTTGTTATCCAATCCGGGTCCATTCCATTATAAATCAACCAAATTTTCAAAAAAGTTGTTGCATCACCATTTTTGATTTTTGATGAAAATTTGACATGGTGTATTCCTTATAACTTCCCAGAGCTCACAAAATAGTGTTTCCATGTTTATTTTTTAAAAAATTACCCCTTTGCTATATAGGCCCTTGTTTGTTGTTGGCAACAGCGAAAATCGGGCGTTTTGATGCTTTGTCTTATGAACTATAACTTTTTTTCTATCAAAGATTTTGAGCTCAACTATAGCTCATTGGAAAGCTAAGAAAAAGATCTTTTTATATATGCTATCAATAAATTTCAGATTAAAAAAAAATACTTATTTTTTCAAGGTCAAAGTCCACGACGAAAATGACATTTTTTACTACATTCGAACATTAAAAAACCCATGAAGGGTTCAAAGTAACAAGCCAATTTTTTCATCATATATTCATAGTCATGGTTACTTACTGTATAAAAAAAATTGGCTTGTTATTCCACCCCCTTTATGAGATATGCCCCCCCAAAGTTGTAAATTTTTTAAAAAATCCAATTTTCAACGCTAAAAAAATGCATGTGGGGGGGCAAGATAAAAAATTTTTTACATGTGGTATTTTAAGTACTTTTTACCAGCTTTCTAATAAAACAAAAGTTGCTTTGTTATTCAAAGGCGTTTGGCAGATATAATAGACTGAACTTTCAAAAAATTGCACAAAAACAACACGATTATTTTCAATTTTTTAAACCTTTTTTTTATTTAAATGTAATTATATACCTTATTCTTTGCCTTAAATGCTAAAAAAAGACTAAGAAGAGCAATGAAGAAACATATTTAAAGTTTAATAAGATAATTTAATATTTTTAACACCTGGGAATATAGCATACCACTAAACTTGTCTGATTTTTAAATATCTGATTGCTACCTACAACAGGACTGAGCATTTCTCAACTTGTCCAATGTTTGTTCATACCATGTGGTCATCCTTGTTCTGACTTGCTCTCACATGTGTATCTTAGTTGTCTTTCAAATTCTGAAAGAAGTAGGTTGTTGAGCTAGTGTTTCTGCTGTAAAATCTTGTGAAGCTGATGTGATTTCTTTTCATTTCAAGTTCATTCATATTCACAGAATGTTTTGTTAAAGGTAAAAGAAGAAATTCTTTAGAATCATTAAAAATAAATTTAAATTTGTCTTTCTACATGTAAACTCAGAATAAGTTATGGATAACCCTAAATGCTCCATAGGAGATTTTGAGAATGATGATTGTGATATTTTAAGTTACAGTAGGCAGTCTACTGTAAATAGTATTTCTGAGTACAGTGATGATGATAAAACTTTACTGCACCTGAGAACTAGGTGTAAAACAATTGAAACTGTTTGTATATACCAGCAAGAAGTTCCATAAAGGTGGCAAAACTTGGCAAGAAATTTTTTTTTCATGGTAGGTACAAACAGTTTCAATAGTTTTACACCCAGTACTCAGGTGCAGTAAAGTTTTATCATCATCACTGTACTCAGAAATACTATTTACAGTAGCCTACTGTAACTTAAAATATTACAATCATCATTCTCAAAAACTCCTATGGAGCATTTAGGGTTATCCATAACTTATTCACAGTTTACATGTAGAAAGACAAATTTAAATTTATATTTAAGGATTCTAAAGAATTCCTTCTTTTACCTTTAACAAAACATTCTGTGAATATGAATGAACTTGAAATGAAAAGAAATCACATCAGCTTCACAAGATTTTACAGCAGAAACACTAGCTCAACAACCTACTTCTTTCAGAATTTGAAAGACAACTAAGATACACATGTGAGAGCAAGTCAGAACAAGGATGACCACATGGTATGAACAAACATTGGACAAGTTGAGAAATGCTCAGTCCTGTTGTAGGTAGCAATCAGATATTTAAAAATCAGACAAGTTTAGTGGTATGCTATATTCCCAGGTGTTAAAAATATTAAATTATCTTATTAAACTTTAAATATGTTTCTTCATTGCTCTTCTTAGTCTTTTTTTAGCATTTAAGGCAAAGAATAAGGTATATAATTACATTTAAATAAAAAAAAAGGTTTAAAAAATTGAAAATAATCGTGTTGTTTTTGTGCAATTTTTTGAAAGTTCAGTCTATTATATCTGCCAAACGCCTTTGAATAACAAAGCAACTTTTGTTTTATTAGAAAGCTGGTAAAAAGTACTTAAAATACCACATGTAAAAAATTTTTTATCTTGCCCCCCACATGCATTTTTTTAGCGTTGAAAATTGGATTTTTTAAAAAATTTACAACTTTGGGGGGGCATATCTCATAAAGGGGGTGGAATAACAAGCCAATTTTTTTTATACAGTAAGTAACCATGACTATGAATATATGATGAAAAAATTGGCTTGTTACTTTGAACCCTTCATGGGTTTTTTAATGTTCGAATGTAGTAAAAAATGTCATTTTCGTCGTGGACTTTGACCTTGAAAAAATAAGTATTTTTTTTTAATCTGAAATTTATTGATAGCATATATAAAAAGATCTTTTTCTTAGCTTTCCAATGAGCTATAGTTGAGCTCAAAATCTTTGATAGAAAAAAAGTTATAGTTCATAAAACAAAGCATCAAAACGCCCGATTTTCGCTCTTGCCAACAACAAAAAGGGCCTATATATCAAAGGGTAAATTTTTTTAAAATAAAATTAACACTATTTTGAGCTCTGGGAAGTAAAAGGAATGCACATGCAAATTTTCATCAAAATCAAAAATGGTGATGCGCACCCCATTTGTTGATTTAAAATGGAATGACCCCTACTCTTTCTCTCACTCGTAGTCTTTTATCATTTTCCCTATTTATATTCCGCTTTTTTTTTTCATCAGTATCTATTGCTAAATATTTTTTCCTTATTGAACCTCAGCCGCATGAGCACTCTCTTTACTATTCTAATTCCGAAACGGGCCCCTTCCATTATTCGAGCCCCTAGTTTTAAACTATGCTGGCATGGCATCCCCTTGTCCCTGTTCAAGCTAAAAATAGCAAAGCTTGGCATGGAGGAATCACACACACACAATTGAATAACGAACACAAAAACAAATATCAATAATTATGGTTCTTAGCAAAATATTTAACTCATTTCTATACTGTAGAAAATAGATGTTTTTACAGTATAATACAGCTAATTTTACAGTAGTAACCTGTAAAATCGCTAGTTTACAATAACAAACTAAAATTGCTAGTTTCACATTTCATTACTGTGCATTTTACAGATTTAGACAGGAACCTCTGCTGCCAGTATTATACTGTTGTTTCTACAGTATATTACAGCTAATATTATGGTAAAAATGCTAATTTTAAAGTAATAAACTGCAAAACAGCTAGTTTTAGTTTATTACTGTGCTTTTGCAGCTTTAAACTGGAACATCTGCTGCAGTATTATACTTTAAAATCAACAGCTTATTTTTTGCATGATAGCCGAACATTAGTTCTTAAGGATTAAGAAAACTATTCCAGACGCTTGCATTTTAAAACGTGAAAAAAAAAAAAAAAAAAAAAAAAAAAAAAAAAAAAAAAAAAAAAAAAAAAAACGGAACCCAAATCGTGCCCTAATGAACAAGTTTTTGCGCATCTCGTGGAAATTTCGAGGTTGCAGAAGGTGACATTGAAAATTCTTTCATTCTTAAGTTTCAAAAATGCTCCCTTCATTTGCATGCAGAAACGAACATTTTCACGTGTTTCAGATAAGATTTAATTTATGATTTTTTTCGCCCGTGAAGAGAGAACCGTTACCATCTGATAACCTTTTCAGTACTGAAAGAAGAATAATGAATTTTTTTCAGCCCTTGTCTGAATAATTTACCATGAAATTTTCTTTTCACAGACGCGTCTCGCTTATCCATTATGTCGGTATCTCTGAATTGATGATGCTTGAATAAAATATATTATCCGACTTCGTTTGAGTTGATGTAGATTAAATTTATTGTTACTGCATTGAGTGCTTGTCTTCTTCATATCAGATGCATGTGACACGTGCTAATTTTTTCTGGTGTATTTCGGCACTTCAGATAAATAAAATAACGTAAACTGTCCTTAGCTACCATGATTCTGTATACTGTTAAAACTAGAGATGGAACGAAGCTTCGGCCGGGCCGAAGCTTCGGCCAATTTGCCCAAATTACCGAAGCTTCGGTCTGGCCGAAGCATGAGTTGTGATTCGGCCGCTTCGGCCTGAAATTTATGCAGCGAATGAAAGACAAGTGAAAAAGAATGCATGATAGGGTAAGTGCTCCAGTAGTCGGCAGTCTCCAGTAGTCGGCCACAATGACATAAAACTCCTCATAAATAGTAGTACATTTTTAATTCAAAATCAGATGTGACGCATTCACACATTCATGTACTTATCCTCAATCATCAATCAGTGGCAGTTAAGTTTTGGGTACTTTTTCTTGAATTAGTAATGAGTCATTTCATTTTGAATGGTGTGCCCGTCATCCAAGATTGCGATTCTGCTTATTTTTCAGGTAAGATGATTCTGTGGCCGACTACTGGAACATTTACTAGTGTTGACAACAGCTTGGATTTTAACATATTTTTTTTTTAATTTCTGAAACAAGTAGATGATTCACTATCAGAAATGTTCATCCTTGTAAAGTTTTACCTTGTTTTTGTTACTGTATTGATAGCTGAAAGTTCTAGGTTAGCCAAGATCAACAAAAGATCTCTTAAATAGCCGACTACTGGTGCTTTTACCCTACTATTTTTTCGAATTCACCAAAAACTGAAGCATTTTGCATTAAAAATATTAAGATAAATATATAACACAGCGTAAATAGTAGTAGATTGGGTAGTTCTATGGTATAATACATGATCATATCAGTTTCTTTATTATAAAACATCAACTGAATTGCAGACTGAGCTTTTCATGTTCCAAGTAGAGCTTCCTACTACTAATTTGCAATACAAAAATAGTAATGTCGTCTTTTCTTGTACTAGCAGTACAAAGCAAAACAAAACAAGAAAACTTTTAATTAGTGAAATTAATTTAAGAATGACTCAGTAAGCTGAAAATGTTGTGTAATACTAAGAACATTAAAATAAAAACAACCAAATAAAAATGAACTTTAATTAATAAGAATGCCACAGTAAGCTGAAAATATTGTGTAACGTTAACAATATTAAAACATATGGAGAAAAGTATAAAACTCTACGCATTTATTATGCATTTAATCCAAAAACTTCAATATGTGCGCCAGTCGAAGCTTCGGCCGAAGCTTCGGCCATTAGTTGGCCGAAGCTTCGGTATTCGGCGCTTCGGCCAAATGCCGCTTCGTTCCATCTCTAGTTAAAACCACAAGTTGCACGTGGCACCTTTAAGGGTGAAAAGTTGTAGGACCAGCGGCTCCCCATGAAGGGTGCCACTTGACTCCCTTTGGCACCCTTGAAGGTGATATTGGGTTCCCTACGGCACCTATAGGGTGCCATGGGTCACCCATTGAGTGCCATAAGGTACCCATAACGTGCCTTTTGACTCCACATGGCACCTTCAACGTTGCCGTAAGGTGTCAATTGGTACCTTTCTGGGGTTGCCGCTGGTGCTACAACTTTTCACCATTAAAGCTGCCACGTGCAATCTGTAGTTTTAACAGTGCAGGGTGAAGTAAAACAATGTAAGGTTTGTTCGGTAATGTAAGGTAAAGTCTGAGAATATACCCGATAGGAGAATTTTTGAATATAATTTTTCTCTCCAATTTTCTTACCATATTTTAAAAAGCCTTACAAGCCTATCGAGAGCAGATTGGCTGTTCATTGAAGACGTGCATAATAGGTTAGAGAGAAAATATCGAAGTATGGATAAAAAATCAGCGAGGGGTACAAAAGTAGTCGTTTGAGTATACTGACACACATGCAAAATATTTTCAACTCAAATGAATTTCTTTTAGACTTTTAATATTAGCGAAAAATCGATTTTATTTGAATTCATAATGAAAGACCGTCTAAGTCTTTCCTTGTCTTACAACGCAAATGAAGATTATCAACAAACAACGAGAAAGTATCCTTCTGAAATAATTTCTTGCTTGTGTGATATCGCATTTTGTAAGTGCGAGAATTTTGATGCAAGTAAATGAGAGAAGAGCATGAAAAGTCTACTTGCTGAACGACCGTTCTGAGCAGATTGAAGGTTAGAGTGAATAATTGTGATAGAAGTGGCTGTAATTACTACTAGAAAGAGCGAGAAAAGGGAAAACAGATAGAAGACAAATGCGTAAAACTTAAAAGTATTTGAAAATATTGATGCCCAATCTTTTTGAACCCGATGGCCGTATCTCAAAAAGGATTAACCTCAATGGTTAGAATACATTAGCAATTACTTATTTTTAACTATTTTCTAGATGACATAAAAAGATACAGGAAAGGAAAGGAAAATTACAAACCAAGAATACAAGAATCGTTGTTGTCGTTACTAAATGCTGATTTTATTAACACTTTGTTAGATTTCTATCTGTTTTTAGAATCCAATATCTGACTGTTGACTTCAAATTTTTAACAATCATTCTTAATATCAAATAAAAATGATCGGTCATTTTGGAAGGTTTCAAGAACAGCTTTGTAATATAATAACTGGTCACATAGATAGGCTTCACAAGCGTCGTATGTCCCACGGGACGCAAACTGCGCACTACTGTTTTAAAATAATGCTCATACTGAAGTTCAAGCAATTAATTGATAACTACTTTTCATTGAGAGAGCACAAATCTAGTTTTGATGCTGCAGAAACCCAATGTAGTATGTGTATTGGAGTTCATATTGCAGCAATACTACATAAATAAGGTCTGTGTGATATTTTTGAGAAATAGTGAAGCAATTCGAACTTGATCTATCAAAATGAGGAGATTATCGTCGTAAGTTTTTCTATGAAATACAACTTTAGAGCAAAAGTGAAAATATTTTGTTTCACTCATGTCGTTTTACAAATATAAGTACGTGAGATAATTTATGTTACGTATAGTTTTGTTACGTCTGTTTGTTTGGCCAACTCAAAAATCCATATTGACCACCACTTTATTAGTTGTGACCAGCATTCTCCTGGTGCTATATACGTATGCATCTCGCAAAATTCAAAAACAGCTACTCGTATAATGTTGAAATTTTTATGTTTAGAACCTGAAAAACTTTAAGTCGCCTATCTTTTTTTACAATCATGTACAATACAGACTGAACGTCTGTACGCACGTTAATGTTTGTGCACGCATCCCGCATTGTTACAAAAATGATTCGCAACGGAATGTCAATACTTTGGTCTTCAGATTTGTGTGAAG
Source organism: Uloborus plumipes (assembly GCA_038373865.1). Classification (NCBI taxonomy): domain Eukaryota; kingdom Metazoa; phylum Arthropoda; class Arachnida; order Araneae; family Uloboridae; genus Uloborus; species Uloborus plumipes. Next base: position 7,937 of record JAXGGA010009846.1, read on the forward strand.
TGTAGCTTCATGACTTTCTCTTTTTTATTCTGTTCAGATGCTTCATAAGGGCACTTTACTCGTTTTTGTATCGAGTATACATATTAAGCGGTTTTCCATAAATTTTTTGGGGCGGCATCATGCTATTTTTCCTCAGGAGTCAAAATGGATGTTTGGCACCACTTAACGAGTGTAAGGACACTGGCCTCCTTTAAAAATTTTTATTACTTTATTGTGCGCCATGTTCAATAAATTTTGCAATCGCGAAATATTTTTACTCTCATTTTTCTAAGGAAATCATTTTTGAATAGTGAAAAATATATTATGCGCATCGAAAGAAATTATCTATGACAGTTTTTTTTTCTGCCCCGTCGACAAAACATTCTATTACTTTTTGTATCAATGCAAGCAGGGGTGCCCACCCCCCCCCCCCAAGCTCAATGGCGCAAATGCCCCCCCAAAAATTTTCATAACCCTATTTTATCCCTCTTTTTTATTTTATTTAATTTTTAAATATTATTTTTTTAATATTATTTATTTATATTTTTTAATATTTTTATTTATTTTTTTTAAATTAAAACTATTATTTTTTGTATATTATTAATGTTTTTAAAGCACTAATTATTAGGGTGGGCCGAAAATGACTTTTATTTTTTTTTCGATGATGAGATATGCGGAAAAGGTGCCATTGGGGGCACAAAGAACTCACAAAAAATTTGAAATTTTTTGCACAATTTCTTGATCTGCCGCAATTGCCTTGAAGTTTCGGAAAAATGCTAATTTTTGATGTTTTTCGTAAAAGTTGTCAAATTTTTTTTTTTAATATTTTCAGTGATATGTGTAACTTAAAAGGTACTATTAGGGGCACTAAGTTCACATAAAAAATTTGAATTATTTTGCTCCATTTCTTGATCAGCCATAAACGCTTGGGGGTTTCAGAAAAATTGCTAAAATTGGATATTACAGCAAAATTTGTGAAATTTTTTTTTAAACTTATTTTCGGTAATGGGAAGAGCAAAAAAGGCTCACTATTATCATTAAATTAACATTAAAATTGAATTGTAAATGATATTTATTTAACTTGTCACAAATGCGGGGAAAATTCGGAAAAAATGCTTTTTTTTTAAATGATCCAATTCATTTATTAATTTTTAAGCTTTATAAAAATTCCGTCCAAGTGTTGAGAGACAGTTTAGGAGTCTGAAATGAGAAGTAGTTTATCAAATAATCTGCATTTTTATTTTTAAAATTCGTTAGAGTTACAAATTAGTTATTTATTACTATTGAATTAAAAAAATGTGTTAACTGAAAGTGCTTCACAGTTCTCAGCTTATTGCGCATCCAAATATCATGCAAAATAATCCAGAACTCAACGCGAGGAGGTAGCTGCACGAGTTCCACCAGCCCTCCACCTAAAAACATTATATTCACATTGTTTTGCATTCTTCATGCAACAAAGTCCTTCTTCAAATCAAACGTTGACATTTGATCGTTCACATGGATTGTATCTTTGCTCTGACGAAGGTATCTCTGTCCTCATGGCCACATACGTGCATTGCCGCTTCTATCACTACTTTAATCGTTCTTTCCACAGCTTGCGTGTGACTTGGAAAGCGGACTGTAGCTTCATCTAAAACCAAGCCTGATTCTATGTTTCTCTCAATCTCTTGGAATGAAAGATTCTTTGTAATTGGAGACTCACTAAGATCTATTCAGAGGCAGTCGATGCAGTAGTAGTAGTCAGTTGCCATAAAGTTTAGTTTTAGAACCTTAAACTGTCTCAGTCTCCTGATCTCTTTCTTCTTTGAAAGGCGGCATTGTTTAATCCTTTTCCATGCCAATATTCTGATTTCTTTATTTTCGTCTGTCGCCATTGCTAATAGTATATTCTCAGGATGGCTATAGTATGCATTTCTTTGAACCACCGAATGCACTATCGTCTTTAAGTCATCAGGGAGGAAGCTTAAGAGTAGAATGACGTAGTACGAGTTTATGCGCAGAGTATGGTTCTCAGTGAGGAAGCTAGCAGGGTGAGCAGATGGACCGAGACATTTGTGGAAAATAGTTCTGCTCTCAAACTTCCTCTCTGATGACTTAACGATAAGCGCATTCGGTGGTTCAAGGAAATGCATACTTCACTTCACACTCTCCAGGGTCCCCCGTACCTACCACAGCTTCGTGGTTTAACCGGGATAGGGCCCTGAAGAGCGCTCTGTTCTTAATTTTGAACCAGAACCTAGGGTCGAGCAAACCCTAGGGCCCAGCACCCCCAGAGGTATCGTTTCACTTGGAGGACTTTGTGACCACGACATTTTTAACGCCTCCCAGCCACCATTAATCAAGGCGGTGGATCTTTGATCGGCTGGGTTTCGAACCCGGGTCCCTCCGGACACGAGTCCGATGCCTTACCGATCGGGCCACCACGGCCCCAAGGAAATGCATACTATAGCCATCCTGAGAATGTACTATTAGCATTGGCGACAGACGAAAACAAAGAAATCAGAATATTGGCATGGAAAAGGATTAAACAATGCCGCCTTTCAAAGAAGAAAGAGATCAGGAGACTGAGACAGTTTAAGGTTCTAAAACTGAACTTAATGGCTACTGAGTACTACGACTGCATCGACTGGCTTTCAATAGATCTTAGTGAGCCTCCAATTACAAAGAATCTTTCATTCGAAGAGATTGAGAGAAACATAGAATCAGGCTTGGTTTTAGATGAAGCTTCAGTCCGCTTTCCAAGTCACACGCAAGCTGTGGAAAGAACAATTAAAGTATTGATAGAAGCGGTAATGCACGTATGTGGCCATGAGGACAGAGATACCTTCGTCAGAGCAAAAATACAATCCAGGATAAAAATGTCAACGTTTAATTCGAAGGACTTTGTTGCATGAAGAATGCAAAACAATGTGAATATAATTTTTTAGGTGGAGGGCTGGTGGAACTCGTGCAGCCACCTCCTTGCGTTGAGTTCTGGATTATTTTGCAAGATATTTGGATGCGCAATAAGCTGAGAACTGTGAAGCACTTTCAATTAACACATTTTTTTTAATTCAATAGTAATAAATAACTAATTTGTAACTCTAACGAATTTTAAAAATAAAAATGCAGATTATTTGATAAACTACTTCTCATTTCAGACTCCTAAATTGTCTCTCAACACTTGAACGGAATTTTTATAAAGCTTAAAAATTAATAAATAAATTGGATCATTTAAAAAAAAAAAGCATTTTTTCCGAATTTTCCCCGTATTTGTGACAAATTAAATAAATATCATTTACAATTCAATTTTAATGTTAATTTAATGATAATAGTGAGCCTTTTTTGCTCTCCCCATTACCGAAAATAATTTTTAAAAAAAATTTCACAAATTTTGCTGTAATATCCAATTTTAGCAATTTTTCTGAAACCCCCAAGCGTTTATGACTGATCAAGAAACGGAGCAAAATAATTCAAATTTTTTATGCGAACTTAGTGCCCCTAATAGTATCTTTTAAGTTACACCTATCACTGAAAATATTTAAAAAAATTTTTTGACATATTTTACGAAAAACATCAAAAATTAGCATTTTTCCGTAACTTCAAGGCGATTGCGGTAGATCAAGAAATTGTGCAAAAAATTTCAAATTTTTTGTGAGTGCTTTGTGCCCCCAATGGCACCTTTTCCGCATATCTCGTCATCGAAAAAAAAAAATAAAAGTCATTTTCGGTCCACCCTACTAATTATGCGCGGAATAGAATCTCTTTTCTCCCTTTCAGAGATTCCAAGGACACACACACGCATACACACACAAAATAAGTAAATAAATAATTATAATAAAGAAATAACTTGTTAAAAAAATAAATTAATGAATAATTTACATTAAAAAATCAGTAAATAATTTAGTTAAAAAATAAGTTAATAAATAATTTAAATAAATAAATCAGTTTAAAAAAATTACCCCCAAAAATTTTGATGGCGCAACTTGCGCCATAATCCCCCTCCCCCTGTGGGCACCCCTGAATGCAAGTAATATTGGCATTTTTATGCCCGTTTATAATGTTGGCTGTTTAAAAAGCGTTTTAACCTTTCCACTTGCTTTTGCAATTTCTACAGCAACTGGAAACCGAACGTTCCACTTTAAGGGCGATTCTCTGTAAACTCGTCATTTTTCACTCGAAATCATGGTTCTCATGGGTTTTTGAAATGTTCGTATAATTATAATACTATTGCTCAGAAAATGAATCTATTACTTTGGTTTGAAAGAGGGCCAATTGAAGTTTATGTTTTTCTGATAAATCATGATAGGGGGTTACTCCCCTGCCTAGTATAACTAGGCAGGGGACTGTGCTAGGTAGCTGTATTTTTGCCCTTTGTAGCGTAATATCTGCAAAACTATTGGAACATAATTAGTTTCAAGACTACCTATAAATTTAGGCAGAAATCGTGGACATAATAACTAATATGTTTCATATTTAAACTAATTGCCATTAATAAAATCACTTCCCAGAGGACTGTTTTCGCAACGATCACGATGCATACTTTCAGCACAAATGTGGCTCTCGAACTAAACAAAGTGGCGTTTCAACACCGTTCACGGCGATTTCGTCAAATTCACACTGATTACTTTAAACTTCATGCCAAAAAGATTTTGCAAAAGTTATAGATTTTTCGTATTACAGCTTTGAATTTGTTGCAGGGGACTGTTCGAAAAAACTCTGGACAGAATTTACATGACAATTTTAAGTTTTAGAAATACGTAATTATACTTTATTTCATAAGAAAAATATAGCTTCATTATTCTATTTTTAGATATTAATTGCCAAATTTATGTAGTGTTAATAGGTTTTTTGAAATACTATCTTTAACAGTTAGACTATGGGATTTGGACAGCCAGGGGACTGTGTTTTTGGTGCTTAGATAATCTCTAGAAAAAAAAATTAAATTGTTATCGCTCAAAATACAATTGGCCCACAAAGTATTAATGCTTTTCTTGTATTAAGAGCGATAATTACTTAATTACACTTTATTATTTTTAAAATACTTGGTCCGGACAGCCAATTACCAGTTTACAGAGAATCGCCCTTAAATAGAGCTTTAACATACAGGTGCAATTTATGTTTAGTTGTTATTTGCCTTACAAAAACCGTCGTGAGATTGTCTCTGTTTTGAGGAACAGTTTTCTCCTTCATGACCTGTATAACTGAAAATCAGATTACAGAGATCAACTTCACACCAGCAAAAGTGTCGTTTGATCAATTGAAGAGCATAAAAACTCTGACAACAGCTATGTCTTAAAGGTGTAACTCGTGTGTGTTCTTTTTACATCTTGCCATTTTTTTTCCTTGAAGAAAAAATGAGGAAATTTCTTTGTTGATCTTAAATAAGATACGAGTAAAATGTGATAAAGGTCAAGAAATTTAGATAGCAGATGACACTCCGGTGTCTTTTTCTTTAAAATATTGCTACATTTCTGTATAAATCTTTGAGCGGAAATAGGTTCCAAAAAGAGCTGCCTGAGGTTTTGAACTAACATTCTTCCATTGAATTTAAGCCAAACAAAACTCCAAAAATGTCTCGTGATCCAAAATTGTACAATCACTATGGCCTAAAAATATCGTTTTAAAACCAGTATTTCACTAAATACTTATTCTCAATGCAGTGACTAAAAAATGAACTTACCAGAGCTTCAGCATTCCTAAAAAAAATTTCAAACGTTTTTTATTTAAGTGTCAGAAAAGTGCAGTTGAGAAAAATATTCAGAGTTTAGCCAAAATTAGTTTCTACACATTTTGTTAGTCATAGTTTCAAAAAATACATTATTTCAAATCAAAAAAACACACACACACGCACAAATAAATCCTTATTTATAGGTCAACATTATATTTTGTTGAAGCTAAAATTGATTAATTTACACCAGCAGAATTTTCCTAATCGATTGTAAAATTAAGGTTTGAAAATGACGGAAGTTTTGAAGCAGGTTCATACAAATCTTTTTTAGAACATGAAAGTACCTAATTTACCAAGTACCGTTAAATGGCTTGTCCATCGATTTATTGTAAGGCGGCAAAAATGATGCATTTTGAGAGTAATGTATCAATTGATCAAATAAAGTTTTATAACTTAAGTGATATTGCGTGCAAATAGGCATCTTTCGAGTAAATCATTTAGAATCTGTGTGTATATAAATGAATGCTCGTGGTGCGTATCCGTATGCTCTTATCCACAACTTGCTCTAGGCTCTTGCCAAATTTGGCAGAAAGGTCCTTTGGTACTCAGAAATGCACATGGGGAGGGGTTATTTTTGTTATTTTTTAAAATTCCAAAGGGATCTAAATTTAAGTTTTGAGATGTAAAATTTCATCTTTCTACACGTTAGCTGGAATATTTACACTTATTATTATTTTTTTTATTTAAGCCTGATAATTGAACATGTGACAGTAGACACAACTTTTGTTTTCCAGGTAGACAGTGCAGCCTCGTGAAATATTAAAAACTTCTTTATTCAAAAATAAAAAGATGTATCTTATCTTAAATTTTATTGTGACGTTTAGTACGCACCAATATTTAGAAAATCTTAGTAAAAGTAAGCTTTCTGCTTCTTGTTGAATTTTTTGAGCTCTCTCTCATTGATCCAATGTTTCATGATGGATTAATGGGATGTAGCTGTCAGATGAGCTTTCTGAGGTATTTTGTCATTTTTAGGTTTCCGTGACAGTGGGGAAGAAACTTCAAAATCCGAAAGCATTCTCGCAGAAGCTCGCTCCTGAGCATAAATCCTATTAGGGACCCACAAGGGCGTTTCAGCCCCATGCAGAGTTGGACAAATAGGGAGACCTTGAACCCATAGGAAATCAATTGTGATAGAAATTACATCCGCTTGAATTTCTTTTTTTGTTTTCGGTAGAGGAGTCTCTCAGGAGAGATTATTGACTTCACGTGCGTCTTGGAATTAAAATTAAAAAAGCAAAACTTTGAATCTAAGATTATACTCCCAAATGTTCTAATTATTTCAATCGTTAAGGTTTTATAATAGGATGTGTTTGAATTTCAGACCGGAACGTCATTTCAATTTTTTTAGGGGGGGGGGCAAAGGGTCCAAACGCAGTGCAATTTCTGAGGAAAACATTAAAAACCATGCCCACATATGTAAATACATTGATTTCTCAAAGTCAGGGGGGGGGGGGGCAATTGACCCCCCTGACCCCCCGAAATGACAGGCCTGATTTCAGAGAGATTTTAATTATCAGAAGATCTTTAGTAATTTTATAATGCAATTTGAGAGGAAAGCTTTTGATCTAAAAATATTAAGAAAAATAAGGATTAGATCATGTAAGGGGCTGTGTATAATTGATGTTACACCTTTTTTAAAACCTTTCGACCCCCTTCCCTATTTGTTTTTGAGTACCACACTTCCCCAAACTCGTTACCCTCTCTCTCCTTTCTGTCACAAACTCATTATTTCCTGATTGCCCCCTATGCCCTCAAAGCGTGACACCATTTGCGGACAACTTCTAAATATGTTGTTTTAAAAAAGAAAACTTTGCCAAATATAAAGCAGCAGCATTCTCTAACATAATTCGTACGTAAGCGTATTTGGGAAACCATCCATTTTTTTACGGAAATGAAAAAGTATGTGGGACAAAGGAAGACCTTTTAACCATATATAGTGTAGTGCATCTAAAATGAATCTAACTACTACTAGTAGTAGGTGAAAGCCTGATAGATATGAACCAAGAGCTTTTGCATGAGCCGACTGTGAACCTATGCCTAATGCTCATGCGTTAATTTTTTCTTGTCTGTCAATAGCGTCAATCGCTAGCAAACAGGTTTAGACTCCCGTAATGTGTTACACTCTAGTCAGATTTTTTTTTTTATTTTCAAGGAAAAAGACAGAGCTATTAGAGCAGCACTACTGCGCTAGATGTTTCTAGAAATTAAGGATAGCCAAGTAAAAACCCTTCAGAAAATGCGGACGATTTACGACGACGATTTTTCAGCGCTTAACTGGCTCATGAATAAAGCATTTTTGGCAAAAAAATCTGACTTCTGTGGTTTAACGAGCTCCTTACTCTCCTGATGTGACTCTCTGCGACTTTTTCCTGTTTTTCAAACTTAAGGGGCGATTGAACTGCACGAGATTTCCAATAAGAGAGAAAATTATGGCTGCAACGAGAGCAGAGATTAATTTATTTCTGTTACAGGCCTTCTCGAAACATTTATAACAAAGACAGTACCGTTGGGAAAAAAATGGGGAGTCTTAAAGGAGAAGGGGTACGTAAAGGAGAAGGTACTATGAGGGTATCACAGGTTCCAATGTTCCAGATTTTCTATTTTTTTTGTTCTTTGTCCTAAGGTTAGATATTTTCCAATACACCTTGTCTGACTAATTATTTTTCATAATTGCAATTAAACCTGTATTGGTATAAGGTAAAAGGAAAAATAAAAACCTTTAAGCTTAAATTATACTCATAACTTTTGCAGAGCGAAATCTTTTTTTACATGTGTCGTAGGGAAAAAGACATAGCCGGCACAAAAGCCTTGAAACTGTTATCCTGTCTCTATCAATATAAACTTTGTTTTTATGTACCCATGCTACTAGTGCGGCGAGCACGTTACAAACGAGTGACTTAATTTAACGTATAAGGGTCAATCCATGCGAAATCATACAGGAAAACTCAACATTGTTGCTCACTATTTTTGATTTTTAAAACTTTTTGCCTGTTAATTAACTATTATATTGGGAGCATGAAACAATGGTTTAAAAAATTTTAAACCTTCAGAATTTTTTTTGGCAAGCACTTTTCAGTAGCTGCGGAAGCGACTTTTCGTGAAAAGAGTACTTTGTGAAGATGCTTATAACTTTTTTATTTATAAATATATCAAAATGATTTAAAAACCACTTGATTGAGCAAAAAATGATCTAAATTTCTATACCAGTTATTTTTCTGATAATTAGTAACAAATTTGTGTAAAATTGGCTTAAAAATAAGATTTTTTGTGTGAAATTTTACATTTTTGGCATAAAAATATTAGTAGAAGGAATTAAGACTCACCCTTACTTATTTTTCCCTTGAATAGATATCTCATAGGACTATTCCCAGAAGTAGTGTGAAACATTTGAAGACAGTCTTTTTTTTTATATAATTTGTCAAACTTGGCATTTTGGAGAAAAAATGCTAACTTTGAGATTTAATATCTGAAAAGGGACTGAATGAAAATCTACAAAAATTTAACTGGATAACCTTCTTATAGTAGTAAATATGTAGCAAAATTGTTATGAGTGATATCGTTCTAGTTTTAGAGATATGGAGCCGCGAAGTTGACTGAAAAATTTCATTTATTTTGACGCCAAAAAATCATCACATAATGCAAAATTAATTATTCTCGTAATATTAGATGAGTTTTTTGTGGTATAAACTAACCCTTTTACCAAAACATATAATATTTTAATTTATTTTCCATTTACAGAAAGAAATAATTTAGATATTATGCTTTTATAAATGCATTTTTTTCTACGTGTTAGTCATAAAAACATGATTTTCCTAAAGCGGTCTTTATGCATCTAGTGAGCAAAGAACAATTATAGTTTTAATCTAACCTACAACTCTTCATTCATTTTTAAAAGTTTAAAACGTTAAAACCCCCCTACAGCACCAAAAAGTCGCTAAAAATCCGAAATTAAGCTCTAGATCCTGCCATTTTCCGTGAGACTGCGTCTGTATAACAGCAGAAAATGGCGGACGTATTTTTGCGGAAAAGGGTAGGATCTAGAGCAGTGTTTCCCAACCTTTTCAAGCTCATCACCCCTTTCAAGATGCTGACTGACACCTATCGCCCCCCTCCTTCTTTTTTCTTCCACGAAAAAACCATAATTTGGAGCAAGTGAACATCTTTTTTTTTTAAATATAAGTACCTAAAGGAGCGGTAAATTCTTAAGGGGCGATGGGTATTTAGAAGAGAAAATAGCAGTAAAAAAAGGGTAACGAAAACCGAAATTGTAAATATGTACAAAACCGCTTGTTCAGTGTTCAGACAATTAATTACACGTTAAGAAAGAAACAAATTGAAGTTCAAGCTCTTCCTCTTTGCACCTCGGATTAACCTTAGTGAATATTTTATCATTCACTGTCAATTTTATGAATTTTCAGATTTTCAATTTATTTTCCTTCCAATTTTTTGTTTCAATGATTTTAATTACCCAGATTCCAGCGAACAAAAGAAAATAATTTCTTGAAAAATGTACTTCTGTTTTTTGATAAGTACGTCAATGATCTTAGTTTAAATGTTTCCCTTCAAATGATTATATCAGTTCGCTTCGTGAAAGAAAAAAAATAAAGGTATTTTATTTATTCATTAATATTTTTAGTTTAAAAGTGATTAGTCATAGTATCTTTATTGCGTACATTTTACTTCAAATTAAAGTTAGGTACTTATATTTTTAATATTATAGATGTTCACTTGCTCCAAATTATGGTTTTTTCGTGGAAGAAAAAAGAAGGAGGGGGGGGGGCGATAGGTGTCAGTCAGCATCTTGAAAGGGGTGATGAGCTTGAAAAGGTTGGGAAACACTGCTCTAGATCCTACCCTTTTCCGCAAAAATACGTCCGCCATTTTCTGCTGTTATACAGACGCAGTCTCACGGAAAATGGCAGGATCTAGAGCTTAATTTCGGATTTTTAGCGACTTTTTGGTGCTGTAGGGGGGTTTTAACGTTTTAAACTTTTAAAAATGAATGAAGAGTTGTAGGTTAGATTAAAACTATAATTGTTCTTTGCTCACTAGATGCATAAAGACCGCTTTAGGAAAATCATGTTTTTATGACTAACACGTAGAAAAAAATGCATTTATAAAAGCATAATATCTAAATTATTTCTTTCTGTAAATGGAAAATAAATTAAAATATTATATGTTTTGGTAAAAGGGTTAGTTTATACCACAAAAAAACTCATCTAATATTACGAGAATAATTAATTTTGCATTATGTGATGATTTTTTGGCGTCAAAATAAATGAAATTTTTCAGTCAACTTCGCGGCTCCATATCTCTAAAACTAGAACGATATCACTCATAACAATTTTGCTACATATTTACTACTATAAGAAGGTTATCCAGTTAAATTTTTGTAGATTTTCATTCAGTCCCTTTTCAGATATTAAATCTCAAAGTTAGCATTTTTTCTCCAAAATGCCAAGTTTGACAAATTATATAAAAAAAAAGACTGTCTTCAAATGTTTCACACTACTTCTGGGAATAGTCCTATGAGATATCTATTCAAGGGAAAAATAAGTAAGGGTGAGTCTTAATTCCTTCTACTAATATTTTTATGCCAAAAATGTAAAATTTCACACAAAAAATCTTATTTTTAAGCCAATTTTACACAAATTTGTTACTAATTATCAGAAAAATAACTGGTATAGAAATTTAGACCATTTTTTGCTCAATCAAGTGGTTTTTAAATCATTTTGATATATTTATAAATAAAAAAGTTATAAGCATCTTCACAAAGTACTCTTTTCACGAAAAGTCGCTTCCGCAGCTACTGAAAAGTGCTTGCCAAAAAAAATTCTGAAGGTTTAAAATTTTTTAAACCATTGTTTCATGCTCCCAATATAACAGTTAATTAACAGGCAAAAAGTTTTAAAAATCAAAAATAGTGAGCAACATGGTCTGTATGATCTCACATGGATTGACTCATAATAGCAGCTTCAGAATAATTTAATATTTGTCTCAAGTAAATAATAGCAGTAATTTGAAGCTATTCAGCAAATGCATTGCGCAACAGCGTATTCAAAGTGTTTAATGGCCTAAAATCCCCCCCCCCTTCCACCTAAAATTATTCGCTCCAATATGCGAATAATTTTAAGTGGTGGGGGAGGGGGAGGGGTTCAGATATTTTCTCCATGGTTTGGCAGGATATTTTTCCCATGGAAAGCCATTGTAATGCTAATTTGAGTCATTAAAAGTTGACATTTTACTATTTCATTCAAATGGCTGAAGAAGATTTTTTTTTTTTTGCTTTTGCAGAAAAAATGCACTTAAAAGCAAGAAAATACTTATTTCTGGGGGGGGGGGGATTCAGCCCCCACCCCATGGGTGCCCGTCACTTGTTTAACTGCTCCAAATCACATTAATAAATGTTTTTTAATGATTGGAAGGGATGCACCGATTAATCTTCAGTACCGATTAATCGGTCAGTTTGCCGATTATTAATGTTCGGAAAAATCGGCCTGAAAAAATATTTTTCAAATATTATGCTTTAAAGTACACCTTCACTAAGAAACTATGATGAATAATTTTATTAACTGTAATAATAATCCTCACAGTTGATATAAAGTTTTTTTTTTTTTTTAAATTAATTCTCGTACTTTGAATAAATAACATAGACAATGTTGCAACATTTTTCATGTGGCGATAAGGAGGAAGCTCCTTAGTACAGTGCTTTTAGATCACCTCTAGTTTTGAAAGAATAAAAGTATTGAATTACATTGCTAATAATTATTCAAAAATATGAATTAAAAGTACTCCTAAATTGAAGTGCTCACCACAGACTCCCCTCCTCCTTTTTTTTAAATTTTTATGTCCAATTAACATAACTAACAATGTGTTAATAATATTATTGACAATTTTATGAAAATTGGTTTTAAGAAATTTGATTAAATATTGAAATTATTTTCTGAAAACAAGAAAAATGGAAAAAAAATCTTCTCTCAGAAATAAATTACTTACTATATCTAAATTTGGAATTGTATAAGAGAGAAAAAAGTGATGGTGAAATTGGTAGTAGAAAAACAATCATCCTTATCATTAATCGGCTCAGCCGATTAATCGGTGATCGATGGTAATAGGCCAATTTGATTATCGGTGCATCCCTAATTATTGGGACCCTTAAAATGGACAGTACAACGATTCTTTATGCAGACCCTATTTGCAACAATTTGCATTTTTTCTTTTCTTTCCATTGGGATGAGCTCTTCAAGCTCCTGACAGCCACAATCAGCGCATATTTGCACTGACTGCCCACAAAAGGACTCGGGATCAGAGGTGACGCCACCTGGTGCCCGGAGGGAGAAGCAGATCCATCACGGGCGCCGTGGTCGCTACGTGAGGTGAGCGGTGTCACGAAAAAAAGATCTCATTCTGCTCTTTCTCTCTCTTCTGAACATTACGATAAATGGCATTGATTATTCAGTAGTTGTAAATTTCCTTTCTCTCGCCCTCGGGGAATTCGGTTGCACGAATCATTAATTGCTCTTCCCAAAGAGGGAAATTAAGGAGTAGGAACGATAATTATCGTTTTTTTATTGTTTCTTTCTCCCCAGGCTTAGGATTTCGTAGTCAATACAACTAATCAATTACTTTTTAGTCGGATTATTAGCACACATTTTTATTTAGACTGCTATATTGTTATGTTGTTAATTAATTGAATCAACTGGTTTTTCGAGGAGTTTTTATTCTATCCTCATGAAGAAGCATTAAATGAGGGCAGTTAAAGTTGGGACGAAGATCGAAGACACGTGTTTTTAAATGAAAGATAATATGCTCTTCAGCAGTTAATGTAATTGAAATGAATTTAATCAAATTTCATTATTATTTAAGATTAACTTTCATCATTTGTAGTACTGGGAAGTTAATCTTCCTGTTCGGTGATTCCACCATCATATATGGGACCATTAGATGAACTTTTTACTAGCATTTATATATGAATACAAATTATTAAAGATAAAAGTTAAAAATGTGTTGATCTAGTGAAATTACTTTGCTTACATAATTTTTCAAATAAAAATTTTGTTTTCTCATATCTTTTTAAAAGATCTTTATTTTTTAATAAAGTATTGCAGTTACGTGTGGGACACGCGTTTGACATCAATTTTAAATTTCTCAATTCTACTAAGAAGTCCTCTAAAACTATTGTATTCATGTAGATGCAAATTTTTAACCATAAAATTCGGTTTCTAATTATTTATTTTTCTCAGTGTTAGTTTGAAAAATAGTAGGAGAAATAAGGAGAAAATATTAATTTGGTAATTTTTAAAATAATGGGAGAGTTTCCGAAATTTCAAAAGTATTTTTTTCTGAAAAAACATGCTTCAAAACATAGGAATTGACCAAGTTTTTTATTTTTTGACACAGTTATACATTTTTTATGAATTATTTCAACCGGTGCGCAGATGCTATTCCGAAAAAAAAAAAAAAAACATCTGAGCATGACGTCAGTGGTGCACGTAAGCGCGAAATCTAACTGGTTGTAGTGAGATGACGAAGGTCGTGACGTCACCGATTCCTGCGATTGGACAACTCAAGTCAAGCAAAATGGTGTTATTATTGGAAAGAGAGCTGTTAGGTGCACCACTGACGTCACAGAAACCACGCCCCGTTTTCAAGGTAGGGTATTTAAAAAAATTAATAAAAAATAAACTGTTTTGAAAATTAAAATATTTTCCGGGCCCATGTTATTTTTTTATATCATTCTATCAATTTCAGTAACAAAAAGTAGTATTTTTGACTGAAGGAAACTCCCCCATTGTCACATGTGGATCACCTTGCGATTTTTGGAAAAATGTATTCACTTTCTATTATTTTAGTTGTTCCCCCAGGATAGTGCTTGCTTTCATGATAAACAACAACTCATTGTTCACATTTGGTTCTTCATTAAGAATTAATTTTGTTGAATTTTTCAATTCCTATCAGAATTTTCTGTGTCATCTGTTGCCTCTACTTTTTCTTCAATTCAGACATTCTTTTATTTTCCTTTTTTTGAAAGTCTGTGCTTTCTTTTTTCAACTTTTCATCATTTCTTTCATTCTACTATGAAAGAACTTTTCGATTCAACTATGTAAGTTTCTCCCGAAAAGCAGTGGATTCTACACGTTATGCACTTTTGTTTGCTCTGAATTGTATGGAAATGGATATGGATAGTTCTCTGGTGGTTGTTGCGTTTTTCCACGCAATCTTTCATCAATCTCCTATTTTCCGATGAAAAATACTTTTGTACTTGGTGTGAGTTCGCTGAGTATGCAAAATCTTCAGTACACTGGATTGTGTGTTTTTCGTATTTGTTCATTATCTTTTGACGAACAAGTCTCTTTGCTTCATCCCTTATATCGCCAAGCTCCTGTTTTATGAGAAGTAACAAAATATTTCGAAGTAAAATGTTTTTCTTCACACTTTTTTGTTATCGTACAAAACAATTTTCCCTGTAACGAGATGAAAACCCTTCTCTCCATATAATTTCTTCCTTTGGTATTTCCCATATTAATTCTTTTTCTGCCTCGCTCATATTTTCAAGAATTTATCGGAATTTTCTGTGCAATGTGTTGCTCTAATTTTTCTTCAATTCAGACGTTCTTTTATTTTCCTTTTTTTTTTTGGAAAGTCTGTGCTTTCTTTTTTCAATTTTTCATCATTTCTTTTATTCTACTAGCATTTGTCGAGGACATCTTTATATTCTGAAACCAAAATTAAGTGCAAATGCGAACACGAAGAAAGCATTTGAACAAAATCTGACTTCAAAATATTAGTGTTGAAAAAATAATAACTGCCATCATTTTCCTCTATTTAATCATTACAAAAAATTGCTAGTGCTAAGCATAATTTTATTTTCATAAATATCAAAACACTTCTATTTCCGATACAAAAATGAATGCAATAGTAACACTCATGCATCTTTTTTCAGAACTACTTTTGTTTGAAATGTCCTGAACGTGGCGACACTTTTGCGGGACGGCATTGATTATCTTAAAACTAATTCCTAAATTTGAATTATTTAAAAATATCTTCAGAAATGTTTATACATGTTAAGATCCCTTATAAGTTATAATTTCAAGATTTGATTCTTAGTTAAGGATCCATTTCAAAACTTACTCTTATTCAGTCAATTCGGGGAAATTAATTTACTGTAATTTTAAACTGTAATAAAATTATTTGTATTGTTGTAAAATCCTTAAAATAATGCATAAAATGAAAAAGATGAAACGATTTTTTAAAATTATACCAGTTGAAATATCAATGGGCAACAAATAAGATTACTTTGAAATGACAACGTTTTAGCTGCTCAGAACTCAGCTATTTGTAATTGCCTTTGAAACCCTACTGCCACTCAAACTGCTCATGCCCTACCTACGGCAGTATTACGGCAGTATCGTCAGCAGATGGTAGCAGTAATTTTGAACCCATATAGTGCCTGACTTTTGCTTTTGAGTACATAAAAAATAGAAGCAATAATAAACAAATGAAATAGTTGACATAAATTTTAATTCAAGAGATAAGTGAGGTTAATCTCCTGTGGAAGTTCTCCGCTGACTTATAACACCATGTACGACCATTTTGGATTTAGATAATTAATATAATATTATAATTGTTTCTACAACTAAATCATGAAATAAAAAAATAATTTGCCCCAAAAACTTTATTTTTGTAGTCAGGATTAAAATGAGTCAAACGTTGAAATTTTCGAGTTTCTAGTTATTTGAAAATATAAAGAGAACATGTTACACTTAGCAGTAGCGTTTTATAAAACAATAGACCTCGTCCATGTTGATTCAGCAAAAAAAAAAAAAAAAAGCAGAAAAAATTTATCTTTATACCTCGGAAATTTTTGACTTTAACACACTTTAAAATTCGGAAAAGGAAGAAGTTATAGTTCTTCCCAAAATATTCTGGCCCTTGATAAACCCCGCCAAGGTTATTTTTCACTAGCAAATTTTGAAAAAAAAAAAAAAAAAAAAAAAAAAAAAAATCAAACTACTTTTTCTCTAGAACGATGCATGATATTTTCTTGCGGTTTTTCGTGTTTAAAAAATAATCATTTTTCCTTTAATTCGGTATGCCTTATTTGGAAATATGTACTTAATTTATCTCGCTAGTGCTTTGGAAAAAATATTTTTGAATTACTTTTTGATTTTTTTTTCAAAAACGCTAATTTTAAGTATCTAGTTTTAAATAATGTTCATTAGTATCATTAAGTACTACATTCCCCAAAAAAGAGAGCATTAACTTTTAGAATTCGATAGGTTTTATAGTTATTTGAAATAATGAGTGTTTAACAGGAACTGTGCAATTGAAGATTCATAATTTTTAAGTGCCATTATATAGTTTTAATTAATTACACAGCCTCATTTTCGTTTTCAGTAGCCGTTTGACATAGGAAATTTGCATTTTACGAAAACAAGAACGTATACTTCAAACGATTTGCTAGGCAGAATTCTTCTCCTCATGCAGACTTCCAGCGTAGAGCCATAAGCTTTGTTCAGTGTAGTGCTTTCTTCGCTAAAAGAGAAGGGTGGCAGTACATTTCAGGTCAGCCTAGGGTGACATTTAGCTAAATTCTTCCCTGTGCGATAGCCCATTTTATTCAAAGTGTGTACCTTAATGCTAAGAACGCAGCTTTTCTGTCCATTTTGTAGTTTTTACGGAAAGCAAAGGACAATTTGAGGTGTTGCGTAACAATGCGTTTGCGTATAGAGTGCTTATTGATTTTTGTAAACGACAGTATGACAGATAATTTTAAAAACGGATACAGAAGTACTTTTGACAAAGATTGAGAATGAAGCACTTGCATTTTTACCCAAGGCTTGTTTTTACGAAATCTACATCCGAATCTAGTCTAGCACCAAACACTACCGAGCTTTCTTCTAGAAAGCAATAAACACCGATTTTGCAAGCGCTTAAATTTGTTTAACAACCAGATTTTCAGGTACATAACAGATATCAACATTAACCTGAATCCTTCAACAATTTTCGTGTAATATGCTACTCGTGTGAACGAAATTGGTCGTTTTAAGTAGCGTGTACTTCATCTTTGTCCGCCTGAGAAAGTTGAGAATGGCATGACATTACCAGATGGAGCAGTGCCGGAGGAAGATGATATCGCTGAATATCAAGCGGTAGTTCCACCAGCCGGGTCACCGAAGGTCAGAAAGAAATTGGCCAATTCATTACTGAATTTCGATTAGCTGTCACTCGCTGCATGTCAATGAAATGTCCATGGATCTGAGTGTTTGGAATAAAATCGCAAGTTCTTCCATCATGTGTTAACAGTGGTTGATTTGTATCTGCTACATGCTTGGGTTCCAAATGTAGTTTTCTTGCGTTTTCCTGCATAATCATAACAAGTTCTTCGATCCTTGAAATTAATCTTTATAACGACCATCATAGTGGATTTTGTAGAAGCTGTAAGATTCACAAAAACTCTTTACTGATTCTACAACCATTCGTTATGTTGTTCAGAAAAAAAAAGCTTTATCTTTCATTCTTTCTGTCTGTCTCTCTCTCTCTTTCCTTTCAATATTTTCAACTTTTGCTTAACTTTAATAAACACGTCTCATTATAAGTCTCTGGACACATTTCTTTCATTTCACTGATATTATCTGAGCCAATACTTAGAAAAGTGCCAATTTGAAGTTGGAGTTTTCTGGAAAAAATTTTTTTTTACAGAATAAAACTAATACTGGATTTTAAGTCTAAATTGGGTCTAAATGCAAGAAAATAAAAGGGGGGAGGTCAAGGAAGTTATTTACCCCCTCCTTAGATTACTCACTTTTAAGCCGTTACAGATCTGATGAATGTTACAGATCTGATGTTAATATGAGTTACATATTTGAGTTTATGCTTTCAGTCTTCGTTAACATCTCTAAATATGATATCATTTCCTTGCATTTTTAACATAGAATAAAGATAATTATATTAAAATATATATATTAGGCTAAAAAATCAAATTTCATTATAAAAAAGCATTTCTTGGAAATAAAAGTGAGCGATAAGGTTTTTAGATAAAATAAATTATGAGATTACCAAATCCAAGCTAATAAAACATTTGTTTTGTTTTGAAACAACACACAACTTCAACTTTTTCAACACACAACTCTGCTGCTTGCTTTTCTTTAATTAGTTGCAGGAAATTTAATTTCTTGATCAGAAATTCAAATTTAGCATGCTAGTTATTATCTAGTTATTTAGCGAAGTTATGAGAAATTGAAGCACCAAAAAAATAAATAAATAAAATAATAATAATTAATTAACTTAATTTCTGCAATGTCAGTTTTTCTTATTTTACTAACTTCTATTGTTAGGTCATACAAACCACAAATGAAGCAATTGTACTAAAACTCATTGCTTTTCATTTTTAATAACAAAAACATTCAATATATATGGCTAAAACCTATGATTTTTGCTTTTTATAATTCTGAAACGTGTGAGTTAGTTCTGTAACATATTCGCTGTTTTTCAATGTTACCGCTCTGACTGTTACCGATCTGACAAACTGACAAAGTTTTTTTTTTATTTCCGAGTCCATCGCACTAAACCAAAATCAAACACGTGGTTTTTTCACTTGTAATAAAGGACTATACTTATATATAAAATAATTTTTAAAATAATAAAAACTGCGCATTTTAGAGCGTGTTACCGATCTGATGACTCAAATGACACACATTTTATAAAATCACTTTAAAAAATCTTACCCACAATTTTAGATGCATAAATGCAAATTTTTAATTGCGATTCGTTAAAACATCCCACCAGGTACTCAGTATCATGTGGTATAGGTGCAGGAAATGATTTTGGGAGCCTAAATATAGATCAGAAGTTATTGTTACCACTCTGACGGCGGAACTTGGGACACGCTTATTTCGCATCGGCTAGCAAATCAGAAATCGATTAAAACAAAAATGAAGTAAAATATTAACAAAGGGGTAAAAATAAAATCGTTTTTTGTGCAAGTGCGTTTTTTTGGGAAGTTAGAAAGTGCGCATGACCTGTTTGCATGCTAAGCTTTGCTACTGGGGACACGTTACCGATCTGGTTTTTGATGTATAAAAGCAATATTTTCTGAAGAAAAATTTTTTTTTTCTGATGTTATTAGATGAAATGAAAGCAGAACCTTATCTTCTTTCTGGGGAGAATTATTTTTTTAACTAGTTAATGAAATACTAGTGAAAATTCACTTGGGACTCAAATTGGCACTTTTCTAAATATTAGCTCATCTACCGAAGCATTAAAAAAATCTTTATAGACATCTCAGGTGGCAAATCAAAGGGTCTCGAAGTTCTAGAAAAGTCTAAAACATTTTTGAGGAAGCTTCCATATGCGAATTTGAAGTAAATACTTATACTACTAATTTACAAAAATGTAAGCAGTGTAGATAATGTTTACACTATTTTAAAAATCATTATTTTTTGTTTGAGCGTTTGAGTGCAGGGGTGGAGCTGTGTCCAAGCAGATTAGTCACTTGCTAGGGTGAAACAAATTAAGAGCAGTTATACAATATAAACTCAGGAATCTTATTTTCGGATCTAAACAATTTTATGAGCCAATTAAATTCAACAAATACAAAAGTAGCTCCACCATTAAAAATCAAAATCAGAGTTGAAAGCATGAAACGGAAATAAAAACCGCAAGCATGAGTTATAGAGTTACAGGAAATTTCTTTTGCAATGCTAATGATGTGAGCTTATGGATGAAAATGCATATGAAAAAAGTATCTTCAACACAAGGCTTTGAAAAGATGTATTGGTAACTCTGACATATCTATTCGCATTTTTTAATTCCATCTTGTGTGTCTAACGTAACTAATAAATAAATACATAAATATAAACCTTTCTTTTCTATATTTTGGCCATTTAAATATTTATTTTAAAAATATTTTCTCCAGTATGAAATAGAATTCCCCCTATACACAAAGGAAATCAAGAATACAATCAGTTTAGGGAGGAGGGGAATAAAACAAGTTATTAGGTATCACGAAAACTTTTAATTTTTCCAAAGCGTTCTTTGAATACAGTTCCCACAACATAACGTTTTGAAACTGAAGAGGGCATCCAGAACTCCTAAAAAAAAGCAATTCGCGGCATTTTATTTCTTACCCGTTAATTTGTTTCTCAAAAAGCTTTTGAAAAATCATTAACTCTAAAGTTTTATAAGTTCAACTAGATACTTCTCTAGAACGTGCTGAAAATATTAGTGTAGCACAAGAAGTAAGTTAAGCACATACTAGTGCTTATGATAATCGAATGCTTATGCTTACTTTCTCGAAACATTCAAATATTTAATTTGTATCATGTTGTCTCTTCTGAACAATGCCTTTGTTATTCATCCATTGAAAGCTCCGATTTGGGGAACTTATATTATCGTTTGTTTTATTAATCTGTTTTGATAATCTACTTTTTATTATTCTCCAGATCGAAGCACTTTATCAAGGAAGCTCCGAATTTCAATCAGCATTATTCAGAAGTCCAGATCCACAACCCACATCTTCGGCAAAACAAAACAGGTAAATCCATCGGCCCAAGGAACAGGCTTTAGTAAAAGAACACAAGCGTGTGGGAGAGAGTCTTCGCGTTAACCTTTCCTTTTCTTTTCTTTTTCTAGGAAGAGTGAAAGCAGACAGAAATTGCCCGAAGAACCATCGGGATGCAACAGGATTATCGGGACACGAACTCATGACCCACTGTTGCGATCGCAAAATTATGCTCAATCTCAGCTGTTGCTGAAGGGAGGAGTGCCGGTCGTTCTGTGCGTGGAAATGGTATCGCTGGGTGCTGGCCTGAGCGATAAAAATCTTCTGCCGAAATGATATCTAGGGATTCGAAAGAGGAATGTGTATTTGCAATGTTGTTGTAATTATGTGTTGTTTTTCTCGTTAATGATCGTTGTCGATCATCTTTCTCTTCAAAGGGCTCGTTAAGTCTTAAGTGTTGGCAAAAGTATTTACAGTTTTTCGCAACTAACTACGTTTTAGGTTGTAAAGTAGAGACTTGTTGACACATTTCTTTCGTATATAATTATTAAATGTAAAGTAAACCTTACATATCCATGCAGATATTTATTCAAGCATCAAATTCGTATTACTATTCCGACATTTTATGTTTTCTAATATCTGTTAGTATAATATTTTAAACGGATTAGAAAATGAACGAAATTGAACGGATAGAAGGGGGGGCGGGGAGGAACGGTTACATAGAAAAGTTTTCCATCTTTTAGAAGTGGCTCTAGTGCTGAAAGTCATCTGATGAAAATCATTAATTTCTGAACCGAATATTTTAATTTTTTTTTTTAGTTTCGTTGACAGTGACATAAATTCAACAGTAAGGTTAAATGTATCAAGTAGTTAAAATTATTAACAATGCTGTGATCTGTATAAATGCAAATAGACTAATTTAAAAGCTCGAATTTTCAAACTGTGTCACACCCAAGTCATTTAAGTGTGATGCTCAACTTGCAGCACCATATTTCATTTTGTAGTTCCATACTAATAAAATAAATTGAATGATTGCAATGATGATGATACAAAATATTTGCACCGTATAAATGCACAAGGAATTATTTTTTCGTCAATCAGTTTTATTTTTGTTTAATAAACACTAACTTTTACGTACATTTGCTATTCATATATGTCCACATTAGTTGGGAAATTTTTACTCAATAAAAATTAATTGGCGACAAGCCACGTGATGAAACTTAAGTTTGCAATCTAGACACGAATTTTTTTTCCGTTTTGTTTTCAATTTTTTTCTCTGAAACCTTAAGTTCTTGCGATGTAGCAATTTTCTACTCACACGTACAGCTTTAAGGCATCAACTTTAACTTCGCGTTGAATATCCCGGAGCATAACCATGCAAAACTAACTAATCATATGCTTTCTTTACGAACAGTTCTTGTGCTGCAAGATGGCCTCCTAGTTTCTGTAGAACAATTATGCTAAATGCTCTCAGAGAGCAGCAAATAATAATTTATTTATTAAAGAAAAAATGGTAAAAGGTTTTAAAATACGAAACAGATAGTTAATTTTTCTAATTGTTTAGTGATACAAATAAATTAAAATATAAAATAATGAAGCAATTATAGCAATGCTGCCAGTTAAGCCATTTCCGCGATTTATTCATTGTTTCGGGAAGAGCTCGGTAAGTCCAGTAACCTTGCCCTCGGAAGTTTTTAAGAAGGGTTTCCCTTTATTTTATTACAAATGTTATGCAAATTTGTTAATACTTAAGATTCATCTTCAAACTTGCTTCGCTTCCTCAGAAGGCCATTTCCTCAAAATAATGGCTGTAGAATTTTTGAAATTGCTTCGTAAAATAATTGCTGAAGTTATATAACATCCTTGCTTTAAAATAATGTTGAATAAATGTAATTATTTTCTACCTCGAAATTTATGATTAAAGACCCTGATTTGTTTCGTAATGAAATTCTTAGTAAGTAAATAAATAAGTAATACATACATTTCTTTTTTTGGAGTGATTATTTTTCTGTGTCGAAGCTCTAAGAAATTAAATTGCTCTTGACATTACTCTTTTATTGGTGCAAAGTAGTTATTATCATTTATCTCACAATATTTTATGTAAACGGGGTCAATGCGCGGATAAGAGATTTATAACGACAAAAGAGAAAGAAAGAAAGAAAGAAAAAAAAAACCACATAATTGTACAGGTTTTCACCACAATAGTTAGAGAAAATATCCTAGCATCGCCATAGGCGTTTGTGTGTCCCCCCCTCCAAAAAAAAAAAAAAACTAAACTAACTAGGATTTTTTTGTCTCACAACCTCTTATTTTTTTCTTTTTGCATAAACACAATTGTAAAACAAGTTTTATGTAATTTGAGAAACGAAAATCTGTGCCGAGTTTCGTCTGAAAGTGCGAACTATCACTTGTCCATCAGGCCAAATTGAAAAAAAAAAATCTCGGAAAGTTTGAAATTTTAGTTGATAAAACATTTTTTCTATAGCCCCATATGCACCTCACAAATATTTAAACAAATTAAAAAATATTTAGGTACCAATACGAAGCAGACATTTGTAAAATTCTTAGAAGATTAATTTTATTCCATTTATTTATTGAAATTGAAACGTAAATTTTAAGAAATTATCAAGCTGAAAATTTTACTTATAAAGTATTTAACTCACGTTAAATATAAGTTTTTGTTCTGCGGTAATGTTTAAGTCCTCTACATATTATTCAAAAATATGGACTTCTTTTAAATTGAAATTAAATTTTTCTATTTTAAATATATAATTCTTTTAGTATTCAGCTACAAATGTTGATTTGAACCTGGGTTTTTTTATGATTTTGAAACTTGATTTAAAAAAAATGTATCTATAACTTAAAATAGTTAAATAAAGAAAGAAATAGAAAAAAATCGAATTTTTACAGAAATTATAAATTTATAAATTTTATTCCTCGTGCTATGGAAATAATTCTTTCTTAAAGTTTGAATGAATCCCCTTTTAATATCAAAATAATTGTCGAAAATGTTTAATGCAATTTCAAAAACGGCAAACCGTGCCAACTTATGTATGTCTGAAAGTGTAAACTAGCACTTGTGTACTGAGCCGAATCGGAAAAAAAAAAAAAAAAAAAGGAGGAGAAATTTGAAACTTCAAGTTGATATAACGATGATCCTATAACCCCATATGTACCACAGGAACGTGTATTCAAATTAAAAATATATATATTAAGGTTTCATGAGCCCTAAAATTTGTAATTTCTTCAAAAAATTGATTTTTTCTATTCATTTTTGTAAAAAGAATAGATGGATTCAAAGAAAGAATTTTCATTTTTACGTTCAAATATTATTAGCGAATACACCTTCGTATTATTTTTTGTAAACGAAGCATAATATAAATAAAAAAAAATCATTAAAAAAAAAGTCCATATTTTTGAGTGCTATGTGGGGAGGCCTTAAATATTGTGTGAGAGAGAAAATTTCTATTAGACGCTAATTGCACACTTTATAGTTTACATTTTTTAGCCTGATAATTTCTTATAAATTACCAATCATTTATTTTTCTCAAAAATATATGGAAAAAAAAAGAAATAGGGTATCTAAATATGCTATAATATGGATAAATATTTTTGTGTCACACGTAAGACTGTACGGGGAAACGTGTTATCCACTTGAAATCTCGAATTTCCAAAAAAAGTTTTTTCTCATTTACTAGTGACACAGTTTCGGTTATCAGTGAACAAGTGATAGTTTGTACTTCCTGACGCTAGTCGGCACGGGTTGCCGTTATTCAAATTGTATGAAACTGTTTTAAAAATGGATCACTACAATAGTATAAAATGAAGTCTCAAAAAGCGTCTGTTTGTTTGAACTCCCCACACGGCCGATTTTGCTAAAAAATTCAGCGTATTTTCCTTTTCGCTCCTGAAAAGTTCAGTTCGAAAAAAATTCGACAGTCGGTTCTTTTGTTTATTCCAACTGAAGCAAGGCCGTATCCAGAGGGGGGGGGGGGGGGCCCGACGGGCCCGGCCCCCCCCCCCCCCCCGAAACCCAAAATGTTTTTTAAATGTAAAACAGAAAAAAAAAGTTTTCCTTTCTTTTTTGAATTTAAAATAGCAAAAAAATTTTTTTTTTCCTTTTAATTATTAAACGAGTAAAAATTTGAAAAACTACAAAAAAAAAAAAAAAAAAAAAAATTCTCATTAGCTGCAAAACATACTTGAAAACAAGACTCTCATTAGCACTTCCAGCTCTCTTTCCCAAATCAATTCAGGCTCAAGGCAAGCTACTTGTCAGTTTGATTGGCGGCCCCCCCTCCCCCATAAAACTTATAAACTTATACCACTCAGATTTTTACCTCCTAATCGCCGGGCCCCTAGTTTTCGACTAGGCTGAGATTGCTTCTCACCGCCCTGATTCAATTAAGAGGGTACTTTGTTGGTCCCCATTTATCAGCATCTGTAACCCTCGAAGGATTTTAATAGCTAAACATGTCTTCAATCAACAAGACCACACAAAAACAGATACGTTCGCAGACCCTCTGCTTTGTTGGACGCTCACCAATCTTAGACAAAAGTTACTTTAAAAAAATTCCATTTACAAATGCTTAAAAACTTTGAAAACTTTGTAAATGTAGCTGTAAACCTTGAATTTTAAAGTTTCTAACACAAATGGGGGGGGGGGGGGAGGTTTGCCTCAAGTTGCACGAAACCCAGCTCCTTGATTAAAAAAATATTCTGCGTAATGCAAAAATCATATTCCAACATTTTTTGTAGGATATTTTCCAAAATAATTTTTGTGACTCACATGTTTCATTTCTGACTATTCATTTAATATCTAATTCAGTATTTTAGAAGTTACTTTGTAATTGATTCCTTTATTAATATGTTAAGCACGAGAAAAAATATTACCCTACCTGTATTCTTTTTCGTTTTCTGCAGTACTAGTGATTGAAAAAGAAATTGTCGTTATAAGTATTTTTTAATATCTATTTTTATCTTTAAAAGATGTGTCTTTCAAGGTTTTAACATTTTCGTAAGACTGTCCAATCAATTATTAAAACGTAAGAGACTGGAAATTGCAAATGAAATGCTTTAAAGAATTTTAACTGTTTTAGAGTCTTTGAAAATCATTAAATACTTTTTTGAAACTCCTTCAAAAGTGCTTCAATCCTATTTCTTATCAAATAATTAAACTATGAATTAACTAAATGGCCAGAATATTACTCTCTCGTTATTTATGTTTTAAATCTCTACACTATTTCTTTTAAAGAATTTTATGTGTTTTATGCTATTGGTTATTTTATGTTACTAAGTGCTGTGTCTGTCGGTGAGTTGGGGAACTGATCAAAAACTACTATGTAACTATTGTGAAAACCGATGTAAGCAAGTGATAATGTGTTAATCTTTTCTCCTCCCTTGTCCTTCCTCTCTGTCGCTTAATGTTAAAAAACATTTTTTTATGCTTTGATTAATCTTAATTTGCAAAGGAATGCAGAAAATTTGAGATTGCTATTTGCCTACTTTTCCAACGTGTTTTTAAAGTCCCAATTGCCCCATACAAGACCTCAAAATGCAGAATTTTAAAACTTTTTTTTCAAAAATTTGCCCGTGGGAGAAACCCCCGGACCCCCTAAAATTACGGACATTCTACCCCACTTAAAAAAGTTCTCACTGCATATCTCTCTTGATACCTCTACCCTCAATAAAGGTCAGCTCAAGAAAATAATAAGAATAAAGAAATGAAAAACACACACACACCAAACATCGGGGGGGGGGGGGGTCAGTTAGAAATTAGACTCATAACACACGCAAAAATGTATGTGTGTTTGGGCAATGTGCGAAACTGGACCCCTCCCGAAATTTTTTTCTGGATACGGCCTTGAACTGAAGTCCATTTTCTCGTAAATTGCCGAATATTGGTGTTAAAAATCACTTGCACATATAAATGTCGCATGTCGTTGGAAAGGGAAAATTTAGCTGCGTTCGATGTAATTTGTTCTAACTCTATCTTAAACACAGCTCAAGTTGTTCACGTTTGAAACTTACTTTTTTCAAGGCTTCGCTCGATTTCAGGAACTACTTTCCTCATCAAAACCATCAATAAAAATCAAACGAATTGTTTCTCAGTTTCTTTTTAGCATTATTGGATAGAGAGATATTTTCAACCCCAGGTTTATCTCGACTTTCAGTCAAGGATCCATGGTTCTCTATCAAACAAAACAAGTTAGAGGCGTTTGAAATACAGTGCTCAAATTTCTCTATTTCATTCGAGTTATTACCGTTTTATTGTGTTGCCATGGGTACGTGTTTTAAATTATTTATTGTTTCTTCTTTCCAATTCTAATTTCTTTGAATTATTTTATTTTATAATGGTTGTTTTGAATGATTTTAAAACGCATTCAAATTACACGACCATTCAAATTACACGACCTTTTTTTTTTTTTTTTTACCTTCATTACACGAGCACAGCCGTGCAACTAGTTGATATAAAAATGAAAAAAATAAGACGTTACGCGACACAAAAATCTGACTTTCGTTTTTTCCTTTTGGGACACTATAGAACCCCTGTGATTTCACAAAAATGGCCAAATAAAAGCAAAATCATAATTTCAGAAGGCGCCTTACAGTAGTTTCATCAGGAGCAATCATCAAGTATTTAAATACAATGAGAGTGCCTTCATAAAAAGTAACTCTAATCATTGCTATCATCAACTCGTGTGTTAATGGCATTTTCAGACGGACGATTAACTACATTAAATTAATTGAAGAGTTCCCGTTATTTCCATTTGTTCCTCCGTGCAAAATCTGCTTTTACAAAAAACAAAAGGAAGTCTAGTTTGTCTTAAAATACACTCTGCCAACTTCATCTATTTTCTTGTGCACTTCCCAATGCACAATTAAAAGCAAAATCATAATTATCAGAAAGCTTCTTACAGTAGTTTTAGGAACAAATCATGAAGCGTTTTACAACAACGAGGATACATTCATAAAAAGTAACTCATCGACACATCTACTAATCATTTGCTGTCATCAACTCGCGTGCTAATGGCATCTTCAGACGGATGATAACCCATCATGAATTAGTTGAAGAGTTCCCGTTATTCCCATTTGTTCTTCCGTGCAAAAACCGGCATTTACAGAAAACAAAAGGAGTACTTGTTTGTCTAAAAATATACGCAGCCAATTTCGCTTGTTTTCTTATGTATACACATTTACAACGTCTGTTTCCGTAACTGCGTAAATTGTGACCTCTTTTCCTGCCGCCCATTCAGAAGTGATGACCCTTGCATGCTGGCCTTTGGTACTTTCTCGGAGAGAGCTGTAATTTAGAAGGTCTTCTTCCTACGCTATCTGGTAAGCAGGGGGTGGAATTCCATACTATTTTCAAAGGAGAAACTGTCATTCTCTCTTCCCTATTTGTTAATCAAAAAGATAAGACAGTTTTTTTTTTTTTTGAAGTCATCATTCTACTTTAAATGGAAGATTTATTCAAAGCATTGGGTGGTTTCTACTTAAATTATTTTATTTCATATTCAAATCAATTACTATCATTCTTTAAAGCGTAAGTTTTAATGCATGAAAATGTATCAAAAGTGAGGAGTGATTATTTATTGTTGGCGATTACTTTCAATTAATAATCAAAATTGCTATAGCAAAATTCGCGTCCACATATTCAATGCTAATTTTTGTACAGGAAAGGTCCACAATGGGCTGTTTGAATGCAGCTCACTCTTTTTCCCTTTTGTAGTTCTAACTGAGACACATGTTTTTTTTCCTCCTATAAAAGACAGTAATCTTATTAAGTAATCAGTTATCTTAAAGCGGTAACAATTAATTTGAAAACCAACATTGAACAGCAAAAATTGCATAATGTATTCCATACACTTGTTTTGAGGCTACAAGAAATGCTTTTTTTTTTCCAATGCAAAAAGGTTTTGAGCTTCTATAACTGTGGCAAACCGAACCTAGCAGTATTGTGAAGGCTGTGCAAATCTTAACCAAACCATTTCAACGTTGCCAGGTTAGGTTTGCCTTAACTCTGTACCTCAGAACCAGACTAACGTAAGTCCGTTTTTATAACTTTTCAGGAGAAGAGAAAAACTATTGTTGGATGCATGCAAAGGACGGGATTCGCGCTCTTTTAATGCTGCTTAATAATTGGAAGGGACTTGTTTTATAGAATATCGTTCTCACAGGTCGATGCAGAATAAGATTCTACATGGGTCATTCCACGTCAAGTGATCCAAAATCTGAGAAAAATTTTACCTTACATTTTTGTATTTCTTTCAAATTTGGCTCATCAATTGTACCCCTTAAGGTAATTAAAAGTCTCAATTTTTAGATTTTTATCTCTATTATTTTTTTATTTATGAGACTTTGAACTTTGGAAAAACCCTCGTTTTTCCATGGATAAGGGAAGATAAAAGGGACCATAACTCGGCACCAAATATAGATAGAGCATTTTAGTAAATGGCATTTTATAGTACGTTAGTTGCCGCTTAATTTGATATGCAACATGACTAATTTGATAAAAATTTTCTTTTTCAAAAAATGAAATTTAAATTTCTCCAAAAACATATAATGAATTTTTTTCAAAAAATTCTCAAAAATTATTGTGTATTTTGTCTATGTTTGTACAAATTTTTAGATTGAGATCTCAATAAGAACATATTTTTTTTAATTTTTGAATAAAACTGTATAGGAAAAAAATGATATTTTTTAGATTCTATTTATTTAAATACTAAATTGTCTGGCTTGTGATGGTCTAAAAAGTAGTAAATAAACATGAAACTGTTTAAAGTGAGCTGGCATGAGCTTATAGATTTGTCAGGTTCATACCCCCCTCCCTCCCCCGCACAACCACTCTTTTTTTTTTTTTTTCAAAACTGTTCAAAATGTTTTTTTTAAAAAACTCTTTGCTACAAAATGAATAGTAAACTTAGTATCTGGGTTCCCTTATAACTAGACGAAGTATCCCCCTCCCCACCCAAATATACCATTCACACTATACTAATATGACGTCCAACCTCGGGATTGAATTGAGGATTATTTTCACCCTAGATATATATATATATATTGTTTTTCAGACGAAGTGTTTCTTTTCGATCCGAACTTCAAAGTGTACTTCCATTCAATATCTGAAATTTCACTTTATGATTCATTTCATCTCCTACTCCAGCACTAATCTTCAATTTTGAAGGGAGGAAATAAATGGGTCGCTCCAAGATCATTGCAAACAACAAAATAGCACTGTTTCTCCTTGTTCTCATCGTTTTGTCTATTCTTTTCGCACAAAACTAAAAATAAATCAAAATATCAGATCATAGGTCTGTATCCCCATAACTATCTTCCCACATTATCTAGTGTGCAGCTGTTATTTAATTTTTTTAATTGTTTGTGCTCTTTTTCATTTTGTTGTAAAGTAAAGTAATGCAGCAAGATATATCTGTATACATATATTAAACAAACACTGCTTTTTTGATCATAACCTCTCAAGTTGTTTAACTTCTGTACAGATTGCTCCTCCCCTTTTCCTACCTTCCCGGGCCAAACTTTTATTTTTTTATCATCCCGCCTAACCCCATTTCAAAGCCTTAGTCTCTACTGATATCTGGTAGTGTTTTAGTTTGTTCTGTTTGTTACTTTTGCCTATTAGCTCATGAGCTTTGTCCAATAAGAGAAAGGAAAGGCAGTGATGGGGACTGACCTGATACTTTGATTTATTTTCAGTTTTGTGTGATAATGGAAAAACATTATGAGAACAAGGGTGCTATTTTGCTGTTTGCAATGATCTTGGGGCGAACCGTTTCTTTTTTTCCTCCAAAATTGAAGATTGGTGCTGGGGGAGGGGATGAAATGAATCATTAGTTTAAATTCAGATATTAAATGGAGGTACACTTTGTGCAGGTCGGATTGAAAAAAGAAACACTTCGCCTGAAAAACAATATATACCTTGGGGGAAAATAATCCTCAAATCAATCCCCAGGTGAGACGTCATATTAGTGTAGCGTTAATGGTATAATTGGGTGGGGGAAGGGCTTTACTTTGCCTTGTTTTAAGGAAACCCATTTACCAACTTCAAATAAATTTATTGTTCATTTTATATTAAAAAGGTTTTTTTTTAGCATTTGAAACAGTTTGGGGGAAAAATGGTTGGGTCGGGAAGGAAGAGCAGGAGGGGGAGCTGACCAATTTACAAGTTAATGCTAGCTCACTTACCTAGAGTAATAATAATAGTCAATTCAATCCCCAGGTTAGATGTCATAATAGTAAAATGTTAGTGGTATATTTGGGTGGAGGAGGGGATACTTCGTCTAGTTGTAAGGAAACCCATTTACCAACTTTAAATAAGTTTACTATTCATTTTGTATCGAAGAGATTTTTTAACATTTTGAACAGTTTTGAATTAAAAAAGAGTGATTGTGCGGGGGAGGAAGGGGTGAGGGGGTGAACCTGACAAATCTATAAGCTCATGCCAGCTCACTTTAAACATATTCATGTTTGTTTACTACTTTTTAGACCATCACAAGCAAGATAACTTAGTATTTAAATAAATAGAATCTAAAAAATATCATTTTTTTCCTATAGTTTTATTCAAAAATTCAAAAAAATATGATCCCATCGAGATCCCAATCTAAAAATTTGTACAAACATAGATAAAATACACAAAAATTTTTGAGAATTTTTTGAAAAAAATTCATCATATGTTTTTTGAGAAATTTAAATTTGAAATTTAAATTTCATTTTTTGAAAAAGAAAATTTTTATCAAATTAGTCATGTTGCATATCAAATTAAGCGGCAACTAACATACTTTAAAATGCCATTTACCAAATCGTTCTATCTGTGTTTGATGCCGAGTTATGGTCCCTTTTATGTTACCTTATCCACGGAAAAACGAGGGTTTTTCCAAAGTTCAAAGTCTCATATATGAAAAAATAATAGAGATAAAAATCTAAAAATTGAGACTTTTGATTACCTCAAGGGTACAATTGATGAGCCAAATTTGAAAGAAATACAAAATGTAAGGTAAAAAACGTTAGATCACTTGACATGGAATGACCCACATACAATTCACTAATAAAGTGAAAATCGGCATTTTTGGACTTACGTCGTTCTAGGTCTGAGGTACAGAACTATAGTTGTTAAACAGCAGACAAATAAACGGTTCCTCTTTGATGTCACTAAACACTCTGTTGATAAAAAAAAAATTTATTTAAGTTTGCAGAGCAACATTTTGTCACTAAAAGTGAATGTCTATACTTAACAGCAAATTCCATATTTCTTTTCGTTGAACGATTATGAAAAATAGGAAATTAGACATTATTGAAATCATCCATTTCAGTTTTATCATACGTGCCTAAAATAATTAGACTTTCCTTCTTCTGTAATGTGAAATTTTACTATTTCTTAATATTAGTAGGACTGAACCTTATAAGAATATTCCTGCTGTACTGTACAAAAGAACGTATTTCAGCAATGTCCATAAGAAATGACATTTCATACTTGCAAAATATGATAGAAATTTCTGCACAGAAAAATATTTAAGAAGTAAATTTGAGCCACTAACATTCCTGGATGTCATCTTCAGGTCTTACGCTGAAACACCTAAACTTCTCATACTTGATGATTTTCTGAGTAAAATTATTTTATAAATATAACGTTACTAAACATTTAGAAGCTGAATACACACTCTTAAGCATGGCGTTTTATTTTTAGATGGAACTTATATTACAGATTTGATGAGATACCCTTTAATAGCAATTATTCCAAAAAGGAAAAAAAAATTGCACTCATATAAGAGCAATAGTGAAGTTCGAGAATTTTGTTAAAATAATAATTCATAAGCAATTAATTTTTACTTTAGCACAAAAGGACTAATTTTAATGAGACCCGAATAGCTTTAAAGTATTTTGTATGCAGTAGAAAAGATCGCATTAATCGATCTTTCGAAAACTTTTGAGAGGCAACGAGACTAACTCAATTGAAAAACATAAAACACTTCACTTTGTATACAGGGGGGAATTGATGAACTTTTTCTTATTTTTTGTACTAAATACGTACATCAATACAATGCTGATATTTTCATAGATGAAATATTGTTACATTTAAAGTAATATTATTTGTCATTCTATTTCATTACATTATCATGGTACTGCGATGGTATAGCTAAAAGATGCATTGTCTTCCACAAAATTCAAAAGAGAATTATTTTTTTCTGCAAAAATCTCTATCACGGCTTAACCCCTTGATGCTCTTCGTGGCTTTTTCATGCATCGTCGGTAGATAAAGCCAAAACCACAAAAAGTAGTGCAAGTCCAAGTTCGAATAAAAACTGTAAGCTTCAGAATAGAAGTTTGAATTACACTTGAGGGATTTATTTGTACTTAACTGATTTTTTCGGCTCGTCGTTCCTTTCATCACTTCATCTCAGTTCAACGCACTTCCTCAATTACGATTTAGAATGAGCTATTGTTTCGTTGGAATCATCATTTTGTACGTTTCGTTTTGAGTTGCCGCTCATCTTTTTGATGAGGACTACGCGCTAGCGTTTCGCCTCCGTTATGTTTAGTAATAGGAGTTTTTGTTGAAAAGTATTTACACGTAGTATGGCAGAATTTACACCACTATGAAACGAAAGTACATCCAGAGTGAGGGGGTGGGGGTGGAGTCAATGCCACCACCTAAAGTGTACCATGACATTGCTTAGACCACTCAGCTAGTGAAGGAACGAATCATCATTTTTAATGCAGTTTTCTTTTTCCAAGTTGTTTTTTTTGTGTCTGAGGAAAATTTATTTTGACCAAGACAGCACAAACTTGGTTACCTCTGACTTCGTGTTTCACAACTTTGTAATAAGTCTAACAAATGTATATCCACTGAAATGCACTCCGAACAATTCCTTACAAAAGCAAGTACTTCTCATCGAGGCCTCTTGAAGTTTTTGATGTTTCTTTTTAGAGAGAACTCGCCTTAAGTCACATCACACATTTTGTTTCCTTTTGTGTAAATCAGCCAAATATTTAAGGAGTTATTCATAAAGATGTCTTTTTGTTTGTCAAGTTTACACTGCAAATATGAACTGTCGTTTTTGCAGTATAATACTGGCAGCCGAGATTCAAATTTAAAACTAAAATGCACAGTAATAAACTGTAAAACTGGAAATTTTAGTTTATTACTGTAAAGTTAGCCATTTTACAGTTTATTGCCGTAAAATTTAGCTGTATCATACTGTAAAAACAACAGTATAATGCTGCCAGCAGAAGTTCCAGTTTAAAACTGTAAGATGCACGGTAATAAACTGTTAAATTAGCAATTTTACAGTTTATTACTGTAAAATCAGCAATTTTTACAGTTTATTACTATAAAATTACCTGTATTATACTGTAAAAACAACATTCATTTTTTACAGTGCAATTACGTGTTCTAATGCATTCATTGAATATTTTTTTTTCCAAGCTCAGTCGATAGTTGTGAGTAATGTTCAAATTTCCATCGCTCAACCAAAGTAATTTTCTGTAGTAAGAGTGCCCTTCTCTCGCTTGGATGTGGTAAACAAGTTCATTATCGTCAAGTGGAGGTAAATATTTGCCAGCAATTCTTATGCTTGTGTTTATTTTTGAGTTTCTCGTGTCCTGTTTACCTAAGCCAAGACCTGGCGTATTGTTATGCAAATCGTACACGTTTCAGTCCCTTGACCTTCATTATAACTCAAGATTT
Source organism: Uloborus plumipes (assembly GCA_038373865.1). Taxonomy (NCBI): domain Eukaryota; kingdom Metazoa; phylum Arthropoda; class Arachnida; order Araneae; family Uloboridae; genus Uloborus; species Uloborus plumipes. The sequence continues at coordinate 42,833 of JAXGGA010009846.1, forward strand.
AATGAATTTTTGCTCTTCTTTGCGAACCTTTGAGTGCATATGATTTTAGCAAAAAGCACGTTTTCTTTCCGCAAACTTATAAAAAGTCAAGGAATTAATTTAAGGTTGTTTTTTACCAAAAAATATGTAAAAAATATTTAAATTTAGAAAAAAATACCTGAATAATTTTTCAATTTTCAATGGATGAAGGAAAATCATCGTTAAATATCTCGAAAAAAATCGAAAGAAAAGCAAAACTTTTCAAACTCTTCTAATTTAAAATTTTAATTTGTCCTCATTATAAACACTTCGTCATCCCGACTTGTTTTTTTCTTAAAGTTCACACGTATGAGCTTTCCTTTTTAATTGATTTTTTACTGCTAATTCTAGCAGCAGAATTCAGTTTTTAATTATGAAATTAGACATTTCTTTCCATGTTAATGTCATCATGTGCATTTCTTCTAATATCGCAAATTAGCAATTTTCTCTCTTCTCAGTAAAAAGGCTTACAAATTTTCCAATATAAGATTTTTTGTTTGGAACTTTGACACAGTGAGTGACTCTCAGGTCTAGTGATTCATTTTATCCATCACGAGTTTCTCTGATAAAACATTAACAGTCAAATTTGTAAGCTTGATGATATTCAGAGGATGTGCGTTTCCTTGAAACATACTGTGGAACCATCAATAAAACTTTTATTTTATTTTTGTCTTTGCAATTTTAAATGAAACATTTCTTACCCTAGTCACTAAAATTGCCAGTGGGATCTGTATTTTACTCTTAATTTGGTATCTTCAAGGATTCTTGAAGTTATTTAAAAATCATTTTAGTCCTGATTTATCTTAAGCATATGTTAGGAAATTTTCTAGACCTTTCAAAATTTTTAGTCGAAGCAAAGCATTATACTATATTTTGCTGTGTTTCCCGCAGAGCTTTACCGAGTCAAAAAAAAAAAACTTAAAAGAGAAACGCAAATGCACGCTGCGTCCGCTATACTACATAGGATGCATGCATGATTTTTTTATTCAAGTAAACAAAAAAAAAAAAAAGAAAAGAAAAAAAAAAAACGGAGACATAAAGAGAGACAATTCGTAATAGGACCAAGAGTACCATTAATAACAGTCGTCTAAATAAAAAGACAACCGTCTGTAGGCACTTGAGTCTTCCAACCACCCCAAACTGCACAACGTACATTGAATCGAGCTTTCATTACGGTTCAAATCAACTGTGCCAACAATCACATTCTTAGCCAATAATAGAAAGGGTATCCTCTTCGGTGGAAACAATAGATTGGGCTGCGCTTGTTGATGGTTGTTTAGTCGCCACAAAAAGCTACTCCTTTCTTAACGATTCCTCCTTCTCATTTTAGACCTATAATTACCTCTTCACTTCCCTTTCCGGATTTTTGTCTTGAAAGGGACTTTTTTTTCGTTACTTTTTCTTTCGAAAGGACTTTAAAAAGCAAAGGTTACAATTTGTGGTCTAAGCACTGGTCAGTTTTATTCTGTTTTATCCTGTCTATTACTATTTGTTTTCGAGATGGGTAAAATTGAATGAATGCTATCATCAATTTAACTACATTTATCATTTTCTGTAAGACTGGATGTTCCGTATTATTCTGGCAGTATTTCTTGTGCTACAACGCACCTCTGTCTGCGGAGTCAGTTGAATTTTCACCATAATTTCAGGGTAGTAATAACTTCCTGCAGAATCGGGCGTGCATCTTGTTCTTTCAGTATTTCGTCTGCTATACTGCCGTGCTAAGCGCAAAAGTGGTATCTGCAGTCGAGTTCAAACTGAGACATAACTTTTTAAAGTTTTGCGTCACCATGTATTTCAAATGATACTTTTCAGTTCTTTTTTTAAATTTCCCGTTCTCAAATGACCATATAATATTGTATTTAGATAAAATACGTCCCGAAAAGACACCCTGGTGGTGATAACTCAATTTTGTAAAAAAGTGTTGATACCACTTTTCTGCTTAGCACGGCAGTATGCACTTGGATCTGCAGATTCAGTTGAATTTTCACCGTCAATTTTACAGCGGTTAACATTTACTGAAGGACTGGACACCGCATCTAGTTCTGGCAGAATTTCGTTGTACTACATACTTGGGTCTTCAGGCTCGGTTGAATTTTCATCTAAGTATTTTCTTGTCATTTGGGAAAATATACTTGTGACGAATGGTATTCTCACTGACATGAGGAAAAAAAAGACAATGGACTGACTCTGAGTATAATTTCTGGTTAACTTTTGCGTTGTAGTCTGTCGTACGTCATCTGACTAAATTTATGCAGAGTAAGAAACAGGGTCGAACTTTTGACGTCAGAAGTCAGTTAATGATGTGACGTGTGTTTAAGCTATGTTTAATAGGATCGCAAACAATATAATCTTGATTATAGAATTAGTAAAAATGTTCAAAACTGATTTCTCTTCAGCCAAAATTTCGTCGATATATATAAAAAAAGTTATTTTGATAAAGTTAAGAACATTAAAACTATTTAGAAATTGAAATACCAATAAAAATTCCTGAAACACGTTTCGGGGTTGCAATGAACCTTTTTCAATGCAAAGAAATGAGCTCATTTCTTTGTTATTTTATTTTTTTTAACTTTCTGAACAAAGGTTAACATATTGATCGCACTAAAAATAGTTTCACGATGTAAGGAAATATGATTATAAAAATTGAAACTACAGTGAAGAAAGCAGTTACAAAGGCAGCGATAAAAGTAAAATGTATAATAACATATTGGCAATAAAATAGTGAAAATCCGAAATGTGCATGAAACCATTTCGGGTGTGATATTTTCATTGATATAGTCTTTTATAAGTTTGTACATATTGCAAGACATATAGGCAATTTTATGTTTACGAGCTTAGTTATTTGCAACAGTTAAAAATTTATTGCATTCTTTTGTAACTCGTTTCACTTCAGGAAACTACCCTTTTCCTCCCATCTAAGCCCTTCTTAAATTTATTACACTTATTACTCGAGTTTGACTTGTTTTATAAAACTGTTCAGATAATTTATAAGTATTGAAGGATAGTGCTCTCTACGATTACCATTACAAGTGCGAAAGCCCGATTTCAGAAATCACTTTCGCACCTTTGAAAGGATCATTTGATTCACTACAAAAAAAAAAAAATATTGACAGCAGGATTACCCTGCCCAACATTCAATCTCTGACCTTTTCTATTCACATTTTGTGCGTATTCTTTTCTAACCAGTTTTCTTTTCCCATAAAAAAAAGAAAAAAATGTTTTCATCACAAGAAAGTTTGTACGTTTTTGACGAGACTGTATGAAAAAACTTACAAATGAAAAAAGAGAAAAACGTATTATAGGTATACGTTAATATGTATTAAACTCGTCTTCAAGAAATGTATGAATGATAAAAACGTATAAAAGAGAAACATATAAATGGTGATTCACTGTATTTTACAATATAGATATGATAATAATATGTTAATAAATTATGCGAAACTGTAATACATGCATGAAATCGATTATGATTGACTTATCCTTATAAAACTAGCACGTTATTTATAGCTTCCCATCAGGAAGGAAACAGAATAAATTAGGATGAATGCTTTCCTTCCGATAGAGAGATTTTTTAATCATGTATTTATTGACTATCAGTCAGAATAACATTAACCTAAGCAGCGAAAGTAACCATTCCAGATTCTTTTATGAATTGACAGCAACTTTCTCGCGTTTTTTGCAAACAGATATCAATTTTTAAAACAAAGTAAGAACATTACATTGTATTTTGTCTTTTTTCCTCCAAGTCTAATTCTTAAAAAGTATTGAAACGTTACTGATTCGTTAAAAGAAGAAATAAAACACTTTATTTATATACAAATAAGCAAGACTTCGAAATAAATTTAAAAATGAATAAGTAAATAAGTAAATGAACAAATAAAGAGGAAAATAAAGAGTGCTGAGAAATTGACTTTCCCAACAAATCATAAATGTTAAAATCGGTTCTATTGTTAAACTACGAGTAGATTTCTCAGGTAGCACAAATAACCTTTAAACGTTTTATAAACGTTTTTAAGCGGTTGTCACTACGTTAATAACCATTTTACAACCTTTAAAAAACGAAATGTGCTACTTGGGTTGTCTTTTTAAGTATTAAATCAAATAATGCCTATACCATGGAGGTTATTTTAATTACATCGTATTAATTACAATTGAATTCAGTCCTACTGTTTTTTAGAAACTCCTTTTGCACAATCTAGAGAAGAAGTTTCCTGCAACCACTGAGCATGTTCCTGAGATTTTTAATTAACGTTGAGTGTTTTGGCTTTTACTAATACTTCATGAAATACACTTTGTACAGTAGTATAAATGTTGTTGATGATAGCTTAAAAATATTGTAAAAATTAAAAAGGATTTTTTTGTGAAACACTCAAACAGCAAATTTTGCTCCATGCTAGTACTACATTTTCAGATGTTATTTCAATTAAATTAAAGTTAAACGTGGACTATCATTCAAAATACTGTCCGAAACTTTCATTCCAAGCTGAAAAAAAAAAAAAATCAGCATACAGCTTCTTCAGTAATATATTTGCACTTTTTTTTCACTGCAGTAAATTCTTAAAAGCATTATACACATATTATGGTTCGAAATAAGTGCGAAATTTTTAATACGTCCTACATTTATTTATTAATTTTCATTTTTCATATTGCATCACATTTATTTATGTCTTACTTCAGCACACGTCAATATTATCGATGTACACTTTTGCATAGATATTGTTAACGCCTCTACAAAGTTCACGCATTGAAATTCGAAAACAAGCCTCAAAAAATTTGCCAATTTTATTTTTTCTGGTTAAAGTATGAGTCCCAAGCAACAATGAAGCTTTTTTTAAAGCCTTTATCGGACGAAATGCATTCATAAGTAATTGTAAAACCGCATGAATTGAATTTTTAAATTCCTTAGACTCTTAACCACCCGTAACTCTAAGATAAATGCTACCACTGATGCTTGTTTCCCAATTTACTGAAATCAAATCTTTTACTTCGATGAATTGACTATGTAAAACTTCTCGTTACTTCTCTAGCTGCAAACCAGGAAAGAGATTTTTTTATTCAAAATATAATACTGCGGAAGGTCAGTGTTTGAAAAAAGATGGCGGATTAGGTCAATCTCGTTTTTAGTTGCTCCGGAAAGCAGTGGGTGGGGTGAGGGGGCGGGGGAACCTTCCACTTTCATGCATAATTTTTATGTACACTGTAGCATTTTCGGATCGTGATCTTACAAATAGCACGTTGCTTAACTAGAAACATCAATCATAATTCATCAGCATCTATTTCTTGTTTCAGAAAATGTATCTAATCATGTATTAATTACATACTGCGGGGAGGGGGGGGGCAGAAAGAGAGAGAGAGAGAGATAGAAGGAGAAAGTGTAAAAACCATTCGCTTGAGGAATGCATAATCAGGACTGAATGACAACTTCAAAGCGCTAGGATACAACGCAACGTCATAGTTGGTCAGCTGTTTTTCATTTCTTTTAAGTTCTACTACAAGTTGTATATCCTCTGCTTAGGATAAAATTGATCCGGTAAAATGAGTAAAAATGTTGCTTAAAAATTTTTATTCTTGTTATTGCACTTTTTTCTAAATGCCTAAAATAATTTACTAACGCCATTTTTTTCTATCTTTTGTGATTCAAACAATTTAAAGAAAGAATTAAAATAAAAACTAAGTTCAAAATAATACATTAAAGTTAATTTTTTGAACACTTAAGGATTCTCTTTCTTTTCTTTCAAAAAGGATTGCCTTTCCCCCTCCCTTCAGTTAATCCTTTAAGGATCGGTGTGGGACATATCACCTCTTAATTTTAAAATGTATTTTATTAATCAGTGAAAAATCTTAAAAGTATTAACACACATAGACACATAAAAAAAGAAAAAAAGAAAAATGTTTTAAAGATACAATGTTTTCCTTTCTTTTATTTTTTGTTTGGGAAAACATCAGAAACTTTCATATTTTATAGCATTTCTTATGGTTCGTAAAGGGTTAAAGAATATGAAAATGTTCTACCACATGACTTACCGGCAGGATTTCAGTTTTATCTGTACTGTCAGCAGGTGTGTAGGACAAAGTGTGTTCTCACCCAAACGAAAGGAAAAACATTTTTTTTTAATATTATTTTTTAAAATTAAACAATTGCCATCGTCCTGTTTTGTTTGTTGATCAATATAAAAGGGTGTAGGGGTGAGAGGAGAGTGGTAAAGAAAAAAGATCTAACCCTATAATTGCGTAAATTTACACATTACTTTTAACGTTGATGCATTGAAAATTATGCGTAAAAGATAGTGAAGATAGCGATTTAATAAGCAGGGATTCAATAAGTAGCAGATTTAACAAGTAGATAAATGTGGCATCTTTTCTTATGCCGTGTGATAATTTCGACTAATAATATTATGCAGCATATTACATTGTTTGAAAAGTGTTTTTATAAAAAATCATTTTCGAAAGGGAACCAATTTGAACAGAGTCAAATTCTTCTGGTTTGGAGAAAAATTAGCATTTTCATGTAAAATAAAACTAGATATTACTTAAAATTACGTACTAGAGTGACATCCAGTTGTAATTGGGCAAACATAACCTGGCAGAGCTGGAATGCAGTGACTAGGAAGATAGCGTAGCCTTCACAATGCTGCCATGTTAAGTTTGCCCAAAATGAGTAACAAATACCCCAAACGTATACCGTTTCCAGCCCTACTTTCCACCCAAAGATGAAC